>CAUYRT010021888.1:0-11584 GCA_963574885.1 Lepilemur ruficaudatus
CATGCCTGTAGTCCCAGCTACTCGGGAGGCTGAGGCAGTAGGATCGCTTGAGCCCAGGAGTTGGAGGTTGCTGTGAGCTAGCTGATGCCAGGGCACTCACTCTAGCCCGGGCAGCAGAGTGACACTCTGTCTCAAAAAAAACCAAAAAAAACAAGGAGCCCACTCAAGTGCTCTGTGTCCCCTCCCAGGAGGGAAGGGTGAAAGGAAGCCTATGCACGGATTTCTCCAGACTTCCCCTGTGTCTTTCCCCCTTGTTAATTATATCATGTATCTTTTCACCATAATAAACGTTAGCCGCAATAAACCTGAGTCCCATGAATCTGTCTAGGAATCATTGAACACGTGGGTGGTCTGGAGGACCCCTGAAGCAGGATCCTTCATATTATTTAAACACGCTGTGGATATCTCATTTGTTTTTAAAAACTGCTCTTGAAGTCACATTTTCTTTCAGCTACAGCCTCACCTCCACATATTTCCCTGCCTTTGCTCATCTCTAATCTGGCTTCTGCTGCTACCGTTCCACTAACATTGCTCCTGCTGAGGGCTCTGTTGACCTCCATGTCACCAAACCATTTTGGTCTTCAATTTACTTGACCTTTTAACAGCATCCAACCCAGTTGGCCACTCCCTTACCCCTGAAATTCGTTCTCCTGACTTCCTTGACACACATTCTTGGTGTTCTTTCTCCCTCTCTGTCCCTTCCTCTCCTTTCCAGATGCCACTCTGCCACCAGGCCTCTTTGTGTTGTTTCTCAGGCCTTGGTCTCAGGTCCTCTTTTTTCATGCTAGAGTCTCTCACTGAGCCAAGTGTTCTAAAAATTAAATGAGCATAAAAGTTATTTTGAGAGCTTGTTACAAATTCAACTCATTGGGCTCTATCTTCTTCTGAGATTTTGTGTGTATGGGGGCAGCCCAGGTTTTATGCAACCAGTGCCCAAGCTGATACTCGTACAGGTTGTCCATGGGCCACACTTTGAGCCACACTGCCATTTCCTCACTCTTACAGCTTTAAATACTATCATAGAGATGATTTTCCTATTTCTATTTGTAGACCTCTCGTTTGAGCCACAGATGTATAACTCCTTTAGCTTACTTTACCTCACCATTTGAACTTCTCATACATACCTCAAACTCCACACATCCAAGACCGAACCTGTGAATTGCTTCCCACATCTGCTTCGTTCCCTGCCATCGCCATCTTGGTAAATGGCATCTCCCTCCACCTCTTGGCACCCTCTTCAAACCAGAAACCTGTTCATTCTTGATATCCCCTCTGCCTCACCTCCATAACTAATCCATCACCACAGCATGTCGATTATACTTCCAAAATGTACAAACTCCATCCACTTTTTTCTGTATCCACTGCTGTCACTTGACTAGACAACTGAGTTTCTAGACATCACAGTTAAGAGAGTCTTACTTGGTCTCCTTGCTTCCTCTTTTAGCTCTAATCGATTCTCCACACAGCAGTCAGATTAAGAGAATAATGTCACTCCCTGCTTAATCATCCAGGGGCTTCCCATTACACTTACGATAAAATAAAAAATTTTTAGCATAGCATGTAATAATGAAGTCCAGTCAGGAAAACAGAAACCATTCTAGGCATTTCAAAGAGAGAATTTAATATAAGGAATTTGTAAGATGGGTGTGGTAGAACTGAAAAAAAACGTGAAAGGGAACACTACAGCCACAGAGATAGTGTGGGAAACAGCGACCTCACGTGGGGTCGGGGAACACAGGGAAAGGTTGGGTTTACCAGAACTGGGCAGCTTGGAAAAGAGGCTCTGCAGAGCTGGGACTTATATCTTGTGGGGGCGTTGACTGGGCAGTGTTGCCTGCCTGGTGCTAGTACCTGTGAGGGGGCCCGGTGAGGCTGGTTCTGGAAGATGCAGTATCTACGTTGTTTACTGTGTTATATCTGGCTCCAACATGTGGTATATTATAGGTAACCAAATATTTCCTGAATAAATGTGTTCTCCAGTTCTTACCTGTCTACTCTAGGTCACCTGGAATGGTTGACAGGCAAGGGTTAGGGATTCTAGTACTTGTGGTGTTTCTTTTTCTGCCCAGCAGACTAGAGGCCAATGCAGTTTGGAGGGTGCAGGCAGCCTAAATGTGCGAGGAGTGCAACAGTTCTGCCTCAGTTTCCCTGGTCACGGCAGGCCCAGGAAGGGGAGGAGCCTACGAATAAGGCCTCATGAACTATCTCCACTTCCCTGTCTCTTCTAATTACTTTCACTGGCTCTCCACATTCATCTAACTAACTTCTCTGGGCTGATAGCCAAAGCCCCTCAGTAACTGATCCACCCCTGGGCTGTCTCCCTCTTTCCCACCACAAATCACCAATAAAGTCATGGTGATTCGGTGGTCTCATTCCAGCTGACCTCTTTGCCTTTGCCCATGCCCTTCAAAGATGGCTTTTTCTGTGTAGAGCAGAGGCTATTAACTTTGTGACTCTAGGAACTGCCCTGCATAGCTTCCCCTTAGGGCCATGCTCAAGGACAGTGGCAGGGAAAAATAGTGGCCCGGGCAGGGCTCAACCTGAGGAAACACTTAAGTACATTGTTCTACCTTTGCTTCTCCTCCTCCTTCAATTTTAATTTTTTCTGGCTATGAGGTAGAATGTACATTCTCCTTTGCTCATATTTAATTCTTCATAAAGGGTCAAGCAGAGCCATGATGCTTGCTTATCACCACAGCTTAGACAAGGTCCTGTAACTTTGCATATACAAGCCAACAGCTGTGTACAACATACTCACCTTTGACCATTTTTAATCCATGGCAATTTCATAAAAGCCTAAATATCTGTGACTTGTTCTGGATCGTAAGTTTTAGGTTTGGTTCTTGTGTTCCTTACACCCATCCTTCCTGTAACCTACTATTCTCTTTGCAGTCAGATCCTCATATAGTACCTGCTTTTTCCTTATTCCTATGATATTCCTTCTTACGATGGCTCAAACCCTTCCCAATTTAATTCTTTTCCTCCTCTCCCCATTTCCTGCCCCTTATTTTGTCTCTGCATGTCCAACTGCCCTGAAACAGACTCTACACTTAGATCATCTTCAGGACCCTGCAGGTTTCTACATAAGTATAAAGTTTCTATTGAGCCATGTGCAGTGGCTCACACCTATAATCCTAGCACACTGGAAGGCCGAGGCAGGAGGATCACTTGAGCTCAGGAGTTCGAGACTAGCCTGAGCAAGAGCAAGACCCTGTTTCTACTAAAAATAAAAAAATAAACCACGTGTTGTGGCACGCACCTGTAGTACCAGCTACTCGGGAGGCTAAGGCAGGAGGATCACTTAAGCCCAGGAATTTGCAGTGAACTATGATGACGCCACTGCATTCTACCCAGGGCAACAGAGGAAGACTCTGTCTCAAAAAAAAAGAGTAAAGTTTCCATTGAAGAAAATTATAACCAAAGGCCAAGGAAGTGGAGGTAGAAACACCTTTATTTTTATCAGAAATAGTAATGTGTATAAACCATTTACTATAAGAGACAATCAGAGACTGTAAAGTATGGGTGATCGTAAAGTGATATCTTACAAAGATTACCCTAGATGTTATGCTTGCTGTAAACCATGTTTGGAACAGGGAGACCTTGGTTTTCTGGCAGAACTTATGGATCCTACAGCTTTCTCCCCATCAGAAAAAAACTTTAAGTCACAGTAAGACAGGACTCTGAAGTCACAGCCAGAGCCAGAAGAAGAGGTCAGCATCCTTATGCCGATTCCTGTTCCTGGACGTGGTTCTTAAGATCCAGTTGTCAGTAAGTTACTTACTAAGCCAGAGATTGGCTAGATCTCTCTACAGCAGAAGGAAGTTCTAGGGAATACACGCTGACCTAAGGAATTGATCTCTCAGGTTTCCTACATACTTATAACACACCTCTCCCTTCCTATGATGAGCGTTATCTTTTATGTGTACTGCCTCATGGTGGCTGAGGGCAGAGTTCTTAGTGAAGCTTTTCTCACACTGAGAACACTTGTAAGGCTTTTCCCCAGTGTGGGTTTTCTGGTGGGCACCGAAGTGGGAGCTGTTGTTGAAGCTTTTCCCACACTCTGCACACTTGTAGGGGCTCTCCCCAGTGTGGAGGCGCCGGTGAGTGCTGAATTGGGAACTGTTGTTGAATCTCTTTCCACAAACAATGCACTGATAAGGCTTCTCCCCCGTGTGGGTCCTCTGGTGGACAATGAGGCTGAAGCTCTGATTGAAGCTTTTCCCACACTGCCCACACTGGAAGGGCCTCTCCCCTGTGTGAGTTCGTAGGTGGGCAGTGAGGTTGGAACGCTCACTGAAGCCTTTCCTGCATTCACTGCACTTGTGAGGCTTCTCACCTGTGTGGATTCTCTGATGCCGAACAAGATAAGAGCCTCGGCTAAAGGTTTTTCCACATTCAGGACAGCGAGAAGCTTTTTCTGATTCAGCAGCTGGTGTACAGGCTTTGTCTCCAGTATAAAGTCTCTGGTGACTCGTTTTGTCCTGGGATGGGGGTTTTTCCTCACTCTCCACTGGAGAATTTCTATATTGCCTTCTTGATGCTGGCTCACTCTCCCAGCCTTTTTTAAGCTCAGAGTGCCAAAAATCTTCTCCACTAGACTTTCTGTGTAAAGCCTTGTTCATTTCTACGTCCTCTGAATCATCCCATTTCGGATTTTCTTTTTTAATCCCATTCTTGCTCTCAAAACCTGAAGGAAAAAAAAAGAAAAAAGAAATAAAATGACTGTAGAGAAGGCAAACAATGGAATGCAAAAAGAGTTACAACTATACTACAAAGAAGAAATACACAATTGGAATTCTTCATGTGATTAAGTCTCCTGCTAATTAAAAGCCTAAGTTTTATTTTCCAATTATAATATTTTTGAGCTCCGAATTCTGTGGTCACAGGCAAATCACACCCTAAACTCCACCAGCTTTTCTCTTATGTCTTTATGGATGTTCCAACACATTCCAACACAATGACAAACTGAGGCAAAGGGTCAAACTCTATGTTATCTACCAATCTATTTATACTTATACTCTCAATTCCTGAATGGCCTAACTTCAGCAGAACAATGAAAGGCCACTGTGGGTTGGCCAGCTTAAACAGGAAGAAAACAAGGTGCTAAGTACCTGGCCAGTACAGGTTATGAAAGGAGGAGGCATACTAGAGAAGGAGGAAGGAGGAGGAACCTGGTCTGGAGGCCTAACTAGCAATCTGAGGAAGCAAAGTATTGGAACTCCATGGTAAAAGATGACAAAGAGGTTGGCAAATACAAAATCAAGGCTCTAAAATCCAAGGGGAATAACCCTTAAACACCGTGAAAACCAAGACTCCTGGCCTGTATAAGGTCACACATGATGACAAAGCCAGCAGTGATGACAGTTCCCTCTTAACTGCTAGGCTAATGGCCTCTAGGTGGACTTTCCCATCCTTTGACCATCAGAGCCAACGGAGTCTTACCAAGTCTGTCTGGGAACAGGGCTGGCAGGTCAAGTTTTCTGACTTCCTGGCCAGGGTTCCTCAAGTCTTTGTCATCCCTGTCTGTACCATCCACAGTGCCGTCTTTGACAACCTCTGCGGGCTCCCTGTTCTGCTGATGCAGCTCTCTGGCCTCGATGACACTTCCCTCTAGGTCAGGAACAGCATCACTTGCCACAGGAGGTGCAGAGGCCCAGGAGCTTGAAAAAGCATCCGTTTCCTCAGAAAAAATACAAGGCTCAGGCGCACAGCCTTGCCTCAGTTTTCGGTAACTCAACTGTAGGCTTCTGAACTTGTTGCGACACTGCTCTGGGGTCCGCAGAAAGCCCAGCTCCTGGAGTCTTTCCGCCATGGCCCTGTAGAGCTGGCTGCTCCACTGATGGGTCTGGAGTTTTCTGTAAAACTGAGAACTACTGAGAATGGCCAAGAGTGTCTTGGTCTCTTCATAGCCCCAGTGCACACCTGCTTGCCAGGGGACAAGGAACAGATCAATGAGATCTGACAGTCAGATCAGGGAGGACTGTACGTATTGCAGTGCAGGGTTTTAGCAGCCTAAGAAGTTACATCCTAGTTTCTGAAACTCTGCCACAACTGCTACTGCTGTTCCTGGGAAGGAATCTCACTATGGCCTTTTCCCCTAAACATGAAAACTTGCTTGGGAAAGCAGATGTGAGGCTGTGCCCATCTGATAGATCTAGCTGAGCTCCTAGCTGGTGGCCACCATCAAGTGCCAGCCAGGTGCTGAGGCCATTCTGGATCTTCTAACCTCAACCTCAAGAAGCAGAAGCACCCAGTCAACCCACACAATGGTGAGAGATAGTTCTCTTAAACCACCAAGTTTTGGAGTGGTTTGTTTTGCAGCAATAAGCAACTGAAACATGGCTATGATGCTGGTTACTGATGGTGGTATATGTTCTGAGTTCATGTTCTGAGGAATATACTCACCCTGGACACAGATCAGTCTGCAGCTGCGGTGGAACCTGATTCCTAATGATAAGCTTTTGAAATCACACAAGTACCTGTCTGTGGCATCACCCACCTTCCATAGAAAATACAATATTCATTCCTAGGCTAATATCATCATCATCTTTTATGTTAACAAAATCTGGATATAGCACCTCCTCAGACAATTCACTACTTTGGTGACAGAAACATACCTGGCTTTCAAATTTCATAGTGAGAAGAAAATTAAGTTGACCCAGGCAACCTAAAAATTTCGGTACTACTTTGCCCTGTATGTAACCTGTACGTGGCAAAATGAACAGCTTTTATCCCAACAATGTCCCCAACTGTAAGGGACAGGAACCCCCAGGAACAGGAACCAGCACCAGTTTTATAGCTGGAAGAAAGCTCTGTGGAGGCGTGGTTTACCAACAAGCAATCACCACAAGGACACAGATGCAGAGAGGTCCTCACCCAAGTGGCTCTGGAGCAGGCTGTAGCTGTGGGGGCTCCCAGTTGCTCCCAGTTGGACTGGTTGCTTGCCGTTGGTTTTGCAGCTGTTTGAGTCCTCTACTGTGTCCTCATCCTCCACCTCTTTCTGAGCCCGTGGGCCCTGGCCTGGCCCTTTGGCCTCAACAGCCCTGTCTGCCAAGCTCCTGGGAGAACTGTTTGGGCCCTGTGAGGCCAACAGAGCTTCTTGTATCTCCTCTTGGAAGGCACAGGGCTCTGGGCTGTAGCCTTGCCTCCCTGGATGGTAACCGGCCTGGAGGCTTCTGAACTTGGTTTGACACTGCTCCAGAGTCCGGTGGAAACCTTGTTCACACGCGAGCTCAGCAACTTCCCTATACGGCTGGCCGCTGTGCTGGTGCATCTGGAGTTTTTCATAAAACCGAGACTCACTGAGAATGGAAAGGAAAGTCCTAGTTTCCTCAGAAGCCCAGTGTACACCTGTCACTTTCTCATTTGCTGAGTCCAGCTGTTTTGCATCACCCTGACTTCTTCTTCCCCCCTTGCTGATTTCTCATGGGCTTCCACTCCAGTCTCACTTGTGGAACTCTCAGACCTTTTCCTCACCCTGCAGCCATGAAAATCTGGGGTCCCTGTGTGTTCTCTTTGATCCAGCCCAGGCCAACATTGGGACCGTGAATGGGAAACCCTGCATGTGGAGAAGCAGAGAGGAGACATCGAGGCTCAGCAAGCTGCACAACACCTGTCTCTGAATCTGGATGGCTGCTCTGAGGAGGTGGCTTTTGGCCCAGAGGGGACAGAACCATCTGAGAAAGGCAAGAGAGCAGTCCAATCTGTAGAACCTTCTCCAAGTGTCCTCAGACTCTAGGAAAGGGCTTGGTTCCCCTAGAAAGGCCTGGGCATAGAAGTAGGCCATCACAGCCAGGATGTTTGGTTTTTAATGTCCTCTGCCACTGGAGAAACTCGGGAGTTACCGCAGCTACCTGTGTGTGTGAGCAAACCCTCACCTGACTCTCACCTTTCCCTCTCCCCGTGTGGCCACTGCCTGTCTGGCTCCTGCCTGTCTCTGTCTCGCCCTTGCGCTTGCTTCTCCCCCTCTTATCCTTCATGTCCTCACGCTCTGTCCGCAGCTTTTGATCTCACACTCCTGCCCTTGCTCTTGCTCGCCTTGTCACACATGCTGCTGTCCTGTCACAAGGCCTGACTCCCGTGCTGCCTCTTTCTTTTGGTCTCTGCCTGTGTCTATCTTGTCTGCTCTGGCTTCCCATTTATTTTCTCCTTTCCTTCTACCTAAAAGTCTCTCCACTCCTTCGGTCTCCCTACCTCTTGGATTCTTTCGGTATCTCTGAACAACTGAACACATCCTTCTGGACATAGAGGGAAGGAGGATCCTTACCCAGCGAGACACGTCTGTCCTCCTGTGCAGCACCCCTGTGGAGCACCCTCTGTGCAGGGCCAACGCGCACCCAGTCTTGCTGACAGAGAGATACGGCTCTGTCCTTACACGTGGCTGGTCCCTGTAACAACACCACGGCTGCTGCTACGGATAAAATAGCACCGCGCTAGCCTGGGGTAGGGGCAGAGACAGGACCACAGTCATCAGATCAGGGGCAAAGCAAAGGCAGGGGGCGATCAGTCCTCTGTGGGAAGGATTGGGATGGGTAAAGAGCCATGTGATGATGTCAGAGTGGACAGAATACCTGAGAAGCTCAATGGACTACATACAATCTTTATAAAGATTCCAAATGTCTTTGGAAAAGAAGGGGTTTTAGTGTGAGAGCGAGTGCTAAGGTGAAGTGGGAACTTCAAAAGAAACAGAAGGCATCAACCACAGCTCACCTGGGACCCAGCTGTCCAGACCATGGTACCTGTCTCCTGGGCTCGGAGACCCTTCTTTTGGGGCAGATTCCTAGGAACTTGAGGAGCAAGCCAAACTGGGGAAGAAAATAGCCACTGTTAGAGGGAAACTTCTGCTTTACAGCCATAGAAAAGAGGTTCTCAAAGTGGGCTCCCTGGGCCAGCCACATCAGCAGCACCTGGGAACCTGTCAGAAATGCAAATTCTGGGGCCTCACCTCAGATCCTCTGAATCAGAAGCTCTATAGGTAGGGCCTGGGAAGCTGCGCTTTAACATGCCCTCTAGAGAATCCAAGGCACACTCGAGTTTGAGAACCACTGCCATATCCAGCGGCCTCTACATGTTGAGAAGTTCCTTGCACTAGATTCTTCTTGGCATAACAACTTTAAATGTTTTTTTCATTTTATAAAATTTGTATATGTTAGAGGCAAAAAAATTAAATAGAATAATAGAGGGGGGGAATCTCTCTATAGCCCCACCACCCAGAGATAACCATAGTACTCTTAAAAATACCATAGTAACTGAAAACTTCTATATTTTTCAGACCAAGATAATATATTCTTTCCCAAACTCCCACTTTTAAGAATTCTACAAATGAAATGATACATTTTTATGGCTTATTAATTGAACTTCAGCATAAACTCAGAGGTCTGTGACTCCTGGGGAGGTTGTAACACTCCAGACCTGTGAGCGGCCTGTGGGCGGGGAAGCGGAGACGCACCTCGAGGCCTGCCTCCCTTTGCTCACTGCGCCCCCTCGCCCCGAGCCTCCCAAATCACACGTCAGAGAGCGCAGGGATTCCCGCCAATTAAAAGGAAATAACACTAAATGGCAAAGTTTAGAAAAATATTGATAAGAATATTTATTTTGCTTAAAGAATACTAAAACAAATAAGCCTCTTAGACAATTTTCCATTTTGTAAACACAAGTTTGTCAACTTAACATCAAGGCAATGTTTTCCTCTAGGATTTGAATCATGTAAAGATGAGCTGGGTTTAAAAATTACCTAGCAACCTGTAACGGCAGCTTTCCATTAAGCAGAAAAGGCAGCAATGGGCCTTAAGGCTATCTAGAATATATCTAGCCAAACTGCTTCATGGAAAAAGACTTGTAAAAATATAGAGCCTGGGCCAGGTGCAGTGGCTCACGCCTATAATCCTAGCACTTTGGGGGAAACTAAGGCAGGAGGATTGCTTGAGGCTGGGAGTTGAAGACCAGCCTATATAGCAATATAGCAAGACCTCATCTCTACAAAAAATAAAAAAAAAATTAGCCAGGCATGGTTGTGAGCACCTGTAGTCCCAGCTACTTGGGAGGCTGAGGGAGAGAATCACTTGAACCCAGGAATTTGAGGTTGCAGCGAGCTATGATGACGCCACTGCACTCTAACCCAGGCAACAGAACAAAACCCTGTCTCTAAGTAAATAAATAAAGACTTGGTATATCCACACAATGGAATATTACTCAGCCACAAAAAGGGACAAAGTACTGATATATGCTCCAAAGAAGTGAAAGAAGCCAGACACAAAAAGTCACATAATGTGTATCATTCCACTGATACGAAATGTCCAGAACAGGTAGACGTATAGAGACAGAATGGGAGCAGCTGCACGACAGGCACAGTGTTTCAGTTTGGGGTGATGAAAACGTTTGGAACTATGCAGAGGGAGCTGTTGCACAGCACTGTGAATGTACCAAATGCCACCTAACTGTTCACTTTAAAATGGTTAATTTTATGTTATGTGAATTTCATCTCAATTAAGTTTTTTTACTAAAGAAGTTTTCTAAAAAACTTAAGTAAAAACAAAAAGTAGAGCTTTGGAAGAAAGGTGAAAATGATAGGAGAAATGTATTCTGGAAAAGATTAAGCTGGATGGGGAAGGCGGCTTTATGTCTTCAAGTACAGGAAGAACCGCTGTGCGGAAGGTGAGGGTAACCATGGTCATTTTTAGCAACATCTGGTTCCGAACTAATAGAATGGAATTGTAAGGAAAGAGAATTAGGCCAACACATAAAGAATCTTCATCCCTATTTTAAGTGCTATTATCCTCAACTGAAATTTGAAATCTTGCTTTTTGGACATACTTCAAAGGCATTTAATTTGGAACCCGTGGGTGGACTCAAGTTCCGACCTTTGTTTCCAGGTGAGGACAGAGGCTTCTGCTCACCTTTTGACTGTTCCCCTGGACTTTGCTGTGAGCTCTGTGATCCCTTCAGAGTCCGCTCCTCGGGCTGAACCGCCTGTTTCCATTGGGATCTCTGTGATTCTCTGGCTGCTCCCCAAGGGGCCACCGCCTCCATGAGCACTTTCAAGTCCTTCCCAGAACTTGAGACCTGAGAACAGACCCCATGATCCATCACTACAAATTCCTGCCTAAGCTCGGCTTTACAACCCCGAAGAATGGCATTTTAAATTGATGTGAAACATGAGGCAGAAAAGAAGTATCTAGGAGTCACTATATTGCTGTTGCAATCAAAAATTAGTAGAAATAGAACTTTGAAGTGGGCAAGAACATTTATATGAAATCACCTAGCATATAGAGCCTGACACACCAGAACTGCTAAAAATGCCGTACATTTGTTAGATGTGAGAACATCAGCTTTCACTTTATTTTTTTTTTAGAAGTTTTTTTTAATTTTTACTTTTTTAAATTTTATTTTACTTTCACATTCCAAGATATAGCATTAGAAGTTTTTATTTTTATTTATTTATTTATTTATTTATTTATTTATTTATTTATTTATTTATTTATTTTGAAAGAAGATTGGATTAGCTGTATTAATTTTGTACAAAACAAATTTCAAAGCAAGGAAAATTATTAGTGATAAAGAGATGCATTACATAGTAATAAAGGAT
>CAUYRT010021889.1:0-83564 GCA_963574885.1 Lepilemur ruficaudatus
AGTCCAATTCAATTACCTAAAAGCATTCATTTAGTTTTATCCTTCAACTTTAACAAAAAATGGGATGCTAAACTTGGAACAAAGAACCAGACAACTGTAAGCACTAATGGTGTACACTTCAGGTTACAGAATGGTCAAAGCGTTAAAACATGAAGACACTTAAAAAGTAACCTTCAGCTCACGCCTGTAATCCTAGCACTCTGGGAGGCCGAGGCGGGCGGATTGCTCAAGGTCAGGAGTTCGAAACCAGCCTGAGCAAGAGCGAGACCTCGTCTCTACTATAAATAGAAAGAAATTAATTGGCCACCTAAAAATACATACAAAAATTAGCCAGGCATGGTGGCGCATGCTTGTAGTCCCAGCTATTTGGGAGACTGAGGCAGAAGGATCGCTTGAGCCCAGGAGTTTGAGGTTGCTGTGAGCTAGGCTGACGCCATGGCACTCTAGCCAGGGCAACAAAGTGAGACTCTGTCTCAAAAAAAAAAAAAAAAAAAAGTAACCTTTAATGAGTTCCATAATGCCTATTTCAAGTTTTACACAAAGCATGAAATACTTTTTCAAGTACTTAATACTTTTCCAAATACTTAACTCAAAAGGTCAGTTCAGCCACAGCTAAATACTGTGTGTGATGACTTTTGGCAACAATAGACTACAAAATGGGACCACAATCAACTGAAGACGATGTAACTAACTTAAGAAAACGTAAATGAAAATGGCCTCAAAATGGCCTTTACTCATTTGTTCAGTAAAAAAGAACTGCTATTCTGTTTTTCTGACAGATTCAATGTGAGTAACTAACACCTGTGTCTCTCTAGTGGCAGATGACCCTTAGCCACTACCGAGTTACTCAGATGCATCCTCTGGTTTCTAAACCATTCCAATGTGTCTACCCACCTCTAGCCTCTTATTCTAATCTCTTTTAACATACTTGCAAATTAATCTTCCTAAAGCACAAACTGAAAACAACCTTAAAAACAAAGTCAAAACTCCCTTCATCAGTGGGTCCCCATTAACTCTGTCAGTTGTACCACTCACTACTTCTCTTCATCTCCTTTCCCTTCATGTACTGTCACAGGGATTAAGAACTCTGAGGATAGTCACTGATTTCATTAATTCAATTTCTGAGAATTTCCTCTGAAAAACAATCTGGAAAATTCACCACGATGTTAACTATAGGGTAGCAATAACTGTAAAAAAGTGGAAATGACCTAATAAGCGAATTGTTACTTAAATTGAAGAAATCCACTAAAATATATTTAAGAACCAATTGTAATAACATGAGAAATGTGTTATAATGATGAGTTTTTAACACATTAACTGCCACATGAGTTGTATTTAACTCACACTAGTTTTGAGCCCAGGGCCTGAAGAAGCATATGTAACTCACATGTCTCTTCACCCTGGGAGCCATGACAACTATTCTTAAAGTTGCATATAACTCATGCATAGAAAACAATAAAAATAACAAATTTTTCATTAAATTAGAAAGGATCATTTTGTTTTCGAAGTTTTTATTCTATTTTTGTAATAAGACACCGAGGCCCCAAGGAAAAACATTTTTTTTTCTAGTGTGGCAGCCAATGTGTTAAAATGGGTACATAATTTAAAAAATATGGACACAGTACAATACCTACCAAGTAAAAGTACAGTATGCATAGAAAAGACCTAAATAAGTAACACTTTCAGCATGAAAGTGAGTTGCCTTTGGGTGGCAAGAACATCAATTGTCTTGCTATTCTATTATATCCAATTTTCAGAGCTTTATGTTTAAAAAAATCTTAACATATCTTTCAAGATGCAGTCCAAATGAAACTTCTTCCCATAAGAAGTCATTTTTCTTTCCTCCGAACTACTAGAAAAACTTTGCTCGTGCTTCTTTTTTAGCTATCCCCTTAGGTTCCATCACGTATTTCACCATTTTCCTACTTTACATGTTTGTATTATATATACTGTTAGCAGTATTTCACAACCACTCCCTCCTTCTTAAAACACTTTTTTCACTTGGCTCCCCAGCAAAAGTACTCTTCTTCTGTTATTCCTCCTAACTGAATGGCCAATCCTTTTCCATCTCCTCTACTGGCTCCTTCTCTCCTTCTCAAACTCTAAACATTAAAATGCTCCACACATCTAGGGCCTAGAATTTCCTCTTCTCTCTTCCCTATTTCAGTCAGTTGCACGGCTTTAAATACCATCTCTACACTGATGACCTCTCCCCTAAACCCTACACTTGGATGTTCAGGAGGCAAATCAAAAAACTCCTCTTCCCCGTCAAACTTGTTCCATCTGCAGATCTTCCCACTTCAATACTGGCAACTCCACCCTTTTAGCTACTTGGTTGAAAAATCTTAGAGTCAACCTCGACTGTTCTTTCTGTCACACCCTAACTCAGGCCATCAACTAACCACATTGGCTCTATTTAAAAACATACTCAGAATGCAACCACTTCTCACCAATTCCATCACTAAATTGGTAGAATGTTCCCCATCTCTCACCTGGATTATTGCAACATCCTCCTAATTGGCCCCACAACACCCACATTTGCTCCTAGAAATCTATCTCCACCATCGGTAAGAGTGATCCTTATAAATAATGTCATTTCTCCACCCAAAGCCCTCCAGTGGTTTCTTGCATTTCTTAAGAGTAAACGCCAGTGCTCTCACAGCGGCACCCCGTAACATAGCCCTACGTGATGTGCTCTCACTCACCCTGCCACTCCGGCCTCCTTAATGTTGCTTAGGCACCAAGCTCACCCCGTCACAGTGCCTTTGTCCCTGTCGGAGCAACTTCCAGACAGCTGCAGCTCACTTCCCCAGTATCTCTGGACCATGTCATTATCAGGGGCCTTCCTGACTAGCCTATAAAAATAAGCAATCCTTCCTTTCAGCATTGCTTATGTGTCTTTCCCTATTTTGTTTTTTTCCACAGCGCTTATTATCATCCAAAATAGTGCATACTCATTTGTTTATCTGCTGTCCCATGAGGCCAGGAGTGTTTTTTCCACAAACTTCTCTTGAGTTGGTAGAATGGTGTCTACCATATTTTAGGCCCTCAAATATTCATTTACAGAATGAATGGATGAATGGCTTTAGATCTTTTATTGGTCAGTAAACTTTTTAAAAGGTGCTAAATCTATTTGTTACCCCCAGAGCACTTTATAGGGTACCCGCATAGTGTCTTATTAATTTTTCTGCCAAATGAGCAAACACAATGTTTAATCAGGGGAATAACATTTAAAAAAACATATAAATATATAACTATGCTTACCTGTTCTATTGCACTCTTTAATTTGTTCATGTGGCTTTCAAAGAGAGGAAAATGTGAAAAAAAGAATTCATTAAATTTGTTATTCTCATCTTCATCTTTGGATAACGAAAAGATTACCCCAATTGCAATCTTCTTTTTCCTCACAATTCCTGGGTTAGGGCCACAGCTTTCATCTGACAGATTAAAGCTTTCTTCTATAGACCTTAAAAATAAATGTTTTTTAATTTAAAAAAAATAAAAATGATTAATTCACAATTCAATCTTCTTGCTAGTTAAATGTAGGCAAGCCAAGGGACTTCTGCCTGTCTGTCATCTAAGTTTTCACGTCAGTTGTGCGTCTCTCTGAGAAACCTCCTGGCTGCTCTCTGACGCCCACACTTTCATAAAAGTTTTCCTGAAGAGTCAGATTGGGAACATTTCTGTCCAATTAAAAGTCACTAAAGAAGCAGATAATCCCAATTTGTAATCAACCTAAAAATGTCTGAATTTTAAGGTTTAGAGATGAGTCTGGTACAATTTCTTCAATGTTCTAGAATTTACTCGTCTCTCCTTTTGATTCCAGGAGTAAAGTCAAAGATGAGGGAATAAAGGGAATGAATAAACGAGAAAATAAGAAGTTTCATTACCTACAGTTATGCTTAATGTAGAGTTTAAAAAGATCTTTCAAAAATGGAGTAACTTGCAAAATAGAAACATGAAAGACTGATATATCAAAACAGGCAGCACACAGACCAAAAACCTAAGCATAAAACTCTTAGAATGAAACACAGGGTAAAAGCTTCAACATATTGGATTTGGTAATGGTTTCTTGGATATAACACAAAAAGCACAGTCAACTCATGAAATAGGAGGTAATATTTCCAAATCATGTATCTCATAAAGGATTAATAACCAAAATATATAAAGAACTCCCATAACTCACCAACAAAGCAAATAAATCCAACTAAAAAATGGGCAAAGGACATGAATAGACATTTCTCCAAAGATCTATAAACGCCCAATAAATACATGAAAAGATGCTCAACATTCCTATTTATTAGTGAAATGTAATTCAAAACTAGAATGAGAAACCACTTCATATCAAGATGGCCATTATTTAAAAAAAAACAACTGTTGGCAAGAATGTGGAGAAATCGGAAGCCTTATGCATTGCTGGTGGGAATGTAAAATGGTACAGCCACTGTGGGAAACAGTACGGCAATGCCTCCCAAAATTAAAAACAGAAGTACCATGAGATCCAGCAACTCCACTTCTGAGTACATACCCCAAAGAAGTAACAGCAGATATTTGCACACCCACGTTCATAACAGCATCATTCACAATAGCCAAAAGGTAGAAACAACCTAAATGTCATTGACAGATGAATGGATAAACAAAATGTGCTACGTATATAAAATGGAATGTTATTCAGCCATAAAAAGGAATGAATTTCTGACACACAGAGATAAACTCTGAAGACATTTTGCTAAGTAAAATAAGGCAGACGCAAAAGGACAAATCCTGTTATGATTCCACTTACATAAGATTCCTAGAGTAGCCAAATTCAGAGAGACAGAAAACAGAATGGTAGCTGCCAGGGGCAGGGGAGGGAGGAATGGGGAGTTATTGTTTAACGGGTACAGAGTTTCAGCTTGGGAAGATAAAAAAGTTCTGCAGTTGTATGCATAATTTAGCACAATGAAAAATGTAGTTATCTTTTAAAAGTTTTCAGTTCCACACTTAAAATACACAAAATACAAGTCCAGGATCTAAAAAACCATACAAAATTGTCTTTAAGGAACTAAAACCAGTCTTATTCCAAGTTTAATAAAGTTCTGACTTACCATCTAGGAAATACCCCATTCTCCAAACTTGTCGTTTGGCTGCGTCGCCAACGTCGCTGGTAGCTGCTGGCACAACTTCGGGTAAGTGAGGAGTTCGGGGAAGGAAACGGAGTGACGAGCAAGCTGCTGAGAGATGCTGTGAGGTCAGAGGAACAACAAGCGTCACGTGTATGTCGATAATCTCTAAGCACAAGAACAAATTTCTTCTTACAAATGTAAGAGCTGGCGGACTTAAATTTTTCACTTTGCTTCATGAGCCTCTAAAACTTCAGTTTAACACATTAACTGCCATGTGAGCTGCATTTAACTGATGGTAGTTTTGAGCCTGGGGCCTCAGGAAACTTATGTAACTCACACATCTCTTCACCTTGGGAGCCGTGAGAACTATTTTTCAAGTTGTATATAACTCACATGAAGAAAACAATAAAAAATAACAAATTTTTCATTAAATTAGAAAGGATTATTTTGTTTTGAGGTTTTTATTCTATTTTCATAATAGAACACTGTGGCCTGAAGGAAAAAAATTTTTTTCTAGTGTGGCAGCCAATGTGCTTAAAAAAAAATCATTCTTGGAGGAAGGTCTCAGAGGGAAAAAAAATCATATGTGTATTAACAGTGTGTCGGCAATAAATTCTTGAAACAATCCCCTTTTGGCATTCCCCTCTACCCACTCCAGAAGAAAATGCTACTCTGTAACGAGGCATTATGGCAGTGGCCACCAGACTGTCCCCTATCTAAACCTTTTTAGTCCTTAAAAAAATATGATGCTATTCGAGTTTAATGGACAGATTTTAATAACAAAAGCTGTATTTGAAAGTGTTTGAATGCCATTTAAAGAGGTCATTTACACACATTTGTGGATCACATGTGCATAGGTAGTCATTCCTACCACTTTTGATAAGAAGAAACTTGACTATAGCTACTGAACTCCAAAAAAGGGCAGACCCTATAGATTGCTCTCTGGAGCATTCTAAGGTGACAAACACATTCCAGGAGACGACACTAATTATTACTGCTACAGTCTCCCCTACAAATTGTTCCCCTCCCAAAACCCTTCTTAGAAATCCGCAAGATCTGTTTATTACCTGAAGTGTTAAGAGCTACGACTGCTTATTTCTCACTGGGCTACGGATCTTCCCCCTTCCCCACTGGATCTTCTTTTTTTTTTTTTTTTGAGACAGAGTCTCACTGTGTTGCCCAGGCTAGAGTGACGTAGCATCAGCCTGGCTCACAGCAACCTCAAACCCCTGGGCTCAAGCGATCCTTCTGCCTCAGCCTCCCGAGTAGCTGGGACTACAGGCATGCACCACCACACCCGGCTAATTTTTTTCTATATATGTTTAGTTGGCCAATTAATTTCTTTCTATTATTAGTAGAGACGGGGTCTCGCTCTTGCTCAGGCTGGTTTCAAACTCCTGACCTTGAGCAATCCGCCTGCCTCGGCCTCCCAGAGTGCTAGGATTATAGGCGTGAGCCACCTCACCGGCCTCCCCACTGGATCTTGAGAGGACACTTGCCATTAAGGACCTGCTTTTGTTTGGCAATATTGTGGATTTCCATCTTTCTGTTTATAACCACACACTGAAAATTTGTAAACAAAACAGGTAAGTATTATCACCATTTATAAAAAGGTACATGCCAGATGATAAATCATTTTGTCACCAGGACTAAAAACTGAGACTTCACCATTATGAAGATCTAGTCACTTGAATCCTGACAAATTCAATGATAGAGGGTAAAACTTTATGTGCCATGCAAACAGGTAGACAACCAATGAATTCATTCTAAACTACTTTTTTAAATATGTCAGATTTCTTTTATTACATCATAATTTTATTTATTTCATTTTTTATTTTTTTCTTTTATTTCAGCATATTATAGGGCTACAAATGTTTAGGTTACCCATATTGCCCTTGCCCCACCCAAGTCAGGGCTTCAAGCGTGTCCATCCCCCTGTCGGTGCACTCCGCACCCATTAGGTGTAAACTACTTTCTTACAGAGACATTTTACCAATTAGTATTGCAAAACTTTATAGTCTAAGACTGGGTCATGTACAACTCATCCGGGTATGGCTTTAGTGAAAAATAAAATGCTATCCTAAATTTGGAAAAAATACATTTTACTACACTCTAGTATTTAAAATAACTGTATTTAGAAAAAGAAGGAGGCTGGGTGCAGTGGCTCATGCCTGCAATCCTAGCACTCTGGGAGGCCAAGGTGGGAGGATCATGTGAGCTTAGGAGTTCGAGACCAGCCTGAGCAAGAGCGAGACTCCATCTCTACTAAAAATAAGAAAAAAAAAATTAGATGGGCAACTAAAAATAGAAAAAATTAGCTGGGCTTGGTGGCGCATGCCTGTAGTCCCAGCTACTCGGGAGGCTGAGGCAGGAGGATCGCCTGAGCCCAGGAGTTTGAGGTTGCTGTGAACTAGGCTTGATGCCACGGTACTCTAGCCTGGGCGACAGAGTAGGGCTTTGTCTCAAACAAACAAAAAAAAGAAAGTAAAGAAAAAGAAAACATACAATAACTTAAATGGCATATACAAATTAATTCAATGACCTGAGGCAGCCTTACAGATCAGTCTAGCCAGACCCTTCCATTTACAGATAAAGAAAACCAGGTAAGTCTTTCTCCACTCGTGGAGACTGACCCATTTCTGCTCTCTCTGGAACGTATTTTCACTTTGTGTAGCTTCCTTCTTTACTTTCAATCTTTCTTTTATGTGATAAGCTGTTTGTATTTTAAAAAAAGAAAGAAAGAAAATCAAGTATAAATATACCTATCACCTCCCAAATCTTGAATAAAATAATGAGAATTAAAGTCCTGCCACAGAAAAGACTAAATCTCTAGAGTACATAAAAGCAGAGGGTATTAAAAGGAATACACTCTACATTCTTTAAAACAAAAATAATTAGAAAAGAAGGATGAGATTATTTGAAAAATAGAGACTCTTCCTATTAGAGTGGTGGTTCTCCACCTTAGCTGTCCATCAGAATCAGATGTCGGGTTTTTCCATTTTGTTGTGTTTCTCAGATGCTTAAACCCTTCTCTAGGCTAAATCAGAACCTTTACAAGTAGAGGTCAGGCATCTGAAAAAAATTCTGGACTTTTCCTTCTTATTCTAATGTACGCCTAGGGATTACAATATATGGCAAGGTTAGACTTTCCGTTTGTACTCAAAAGCGAATCATAATCTATAGCAGAGCCATATAATGTGACAACACATGCAGATAACTATAATTTAGTGAGTTAAGCTTCTCATATTTAACAGCAATTCAAGCCTAAAATTACACCTAGTTTTGTATATGCTGATTTCTGGGCCACAACACACCCTTTTCCTTCTAGCTAAAACGCCTTTTATCCATGCCTTTGCCTGGATAAACTCCTGCTTATTTCTCAAGACACAACTCAAGCATTATCTCTGTATAAAGCACTGTTGGCAGGCTAAGTCAGATGTCCTTTCTATGAACCTCTTTGCACAAGTCTATCACTGAACACATCACACAATGAACTATGACAGATGATTTTCCTAACTATTCTCCCAGTAGATTCTATGCTTCTATGCTTCTTAAGGGCAGAATCTGGGCTTTACTTTTATTTTTTTTTAACCTCCAGCATGTTTTAATAGATGTTAGGTATATAAATTTTCAAAGTGTCTGTATTTAATAAAAAAAAAAAGTATAACATTGGTTTCAAAATGCTTTTCTGGGTAAGAGACAATCTGACAATTTAAACTCTAGTTAGCAAATATAAGGAGATGTGTTTTTTCTACTATGTTGTCCAAGCAGTCTCCTAAGCAATACTTTCTGTCTCATGCTGGCTAAGCCTAAGCCAGTGTGTGTTCACGCAGGCCGTACTCCACCAGGCATGCTTAACAGTAAGCGTGGAAAATGTTAAATTTAAGAGACTTCACTCTACTCTTTTCACAGTTCTCTTATAGGGCTGGTATCAATATGAACAAATTGTGCACTCAGAATTGGATGATAAAGGCAGGACAAAAAAGAAAACCAATGCCAGCTAACAGCAGTCTCACAACAAACTGAATAAATCACATGAACCTGACATTACCAGACCGTGCTATGCCACTGTCTCTGTCCTCGTTCAGCTCTCTTCCCGGCATGTCCATCGGGTTGCTGTGAACTGAGAATCAAGACAAAACCGTCAGTTACGAAACATACTGCGGTGAAGGTGGATGCTGCTCCTCTTAATCAGCAAATTAAATCATGCTCATCTCATTGCATTCCCTTATTTTTTTCCAGTAGAATGGCACCAGCCCAACACCAAGAGCTATTACTCAGTTGAACAAGCTTTGAGAGCCATCTAAAAATTTGGCATACAGTATGCAAATAATCCATGACATAATATCTAAAGAAGCAAGGGGTGACTAAAAGTCATTATTTTAAAAGCATATTCAATGGCATAGAAAGATATTCACAAATACTACTGAATGAAAAAAGCAAGCTACTGATAGTATGAATGACAGTTTGCTGGGACTAAGTGATGGGTACATCGTGGTTCACTCTCTCATTCTGCCTATATCGATGTGTGTTTCAAAATCCTCCCATCATAAAAAGTTTGAGAAATTTGTCTGAACAGTATGATCCCAATATTGTTTAAAAAACAAAAAAGGAGTATTTCTGGCTCACAAGATGGCTAATATTTATTCTTTGCCTATTTTTCATATTTTCCAAATTTTCTGTAATAATAGATATTGTTCACATCTATTATTTACTGGGAAAATAAATATTAATTAGAACAAGAAGGTCTAAACTGATACCAATCTGAGCACGATGACGAGTAAATCTGTTCACATTCTGATGATTCCCGTTACAAGGTTCAGGGCTGGGTAACCTACTGAAGTGTGTGAAACATGGAATGTGATCAGAGTTCAGGATACACACACATGAAAACACTCTCTACAATCATCAATTTAATGGTATTAAACAAATATACTCATATATGCCTTTTCTAGAGCATTATAATGCTGCTTGTTCATCTAAATTTTAGCTCCAAGAAAACTGTTCTTATGGAACAGTGTGGATCACAAATTTCACAATAATAACAAGACAGGATATTTTCTGCAATTGGTGAACTACGGTACAAAAGCTACTCAGCCATGGAAACAAGACAGTGTCACAATAAAAATTCCAAGTGGTATTATAAGAAATCGTGTTCAGACTAAATTTTGCTTTGGGATTCTAAAGTTAAATCATTATGACATAATCAGATAAATGACAAACTGAAATTTCATGAAAATGTCAATTCTACTGATAATTCAGTTTCTGGGAACGTTAAGAATATATTCAACAGAAAGGAATTCAGTTTTTATACTTCCTGAGAAATGTTTTCTTAACTGCAACCTCCCCAGTTGCGTTCATCTACTCTCTTGTTTCCACAGCTTGGCTACGGATTCTAGCCACTGGGCACACCGACTAGTCTACCCACACAGCTCATGGCAAACCTGCAAAGAAAGAGGCGCTCCTGATCAGGCGGAGCGGACCCTGCTCAGAGAACGCCCGCCTGGGGCTGCAGAACTGTGCAAGACCTACGTGGCAAAAACGTAAAACACACATGAAAGAGTACTGTTAGAGAAGCCACGAAGCGTCAGGGAAAAAAGGAGAGCTAAGGCAGCACAAGAGCAGACCAACAGATAGGGATGAAAACTTTTAACCTAAGTAAGAATAATTCAAGCTGGCTTTCCTTTTTAGAAATAGGATGGTCCTCCTTTGGTTTATGTCAAACAACAATTTCATGCCTATTTATTAATGAATCCATATATAATAGAAATAAGCTTCTGCTATACAAGGTAAAAATTATTTTAAATGTTCAACCATTTCTAATCTAAAACAATGTTTTTAAGATTCAAAAAAGCACAATGTTATCTACACAATTACTATTTGCAGATAAATTCACCTTTTAAAAAGCTAGTTTTAAGATTACAGTATTCTCCTGCAATTTCAGTAAGGAGAAAACCACCAAAGCACTTGGCACACAACATAAAACAAGGAGCAAAAACAGGAAAAAAATCTTACTGACAAATTAAAAATTGTTTTTTCTAATCTAGTGGTAAGTTAAAAAGCAATGAAAGAACCAAGGTTCCCAGACCAAGAGTCAGCCACTAAGGCAGCAGGAAAGCCGGTGCAGCCCAGGAAGGCCACACTCCCCACTGTCCTAGAGAAGTAGCTGTCACACACTTGACCAAGAGAAGTTACAACAATCTGAAGACCCAAAAGGAGCATTATAGCTTGGAAGCAAGCAGCTGGGTTACCTGTTAGTTATGCTTAATCAAGATAGTCTAAATAGCCATGTAGGGGTTTACCTAGGATAGAACAGCGGGCTTTCTCTTTTAAAAAGTGACACTGTATTTTTCAAATTGCTAACAGATATTACTTTTTTGTAATAAGAATTTCTATAATTAAAGTGCATGTGTAGCAATCCTTTCATGTCTCAAGGGTCATCTCTTTCTTCAATTTTCCCTTGCTTACATTCTCTAGTTACTTCAAAATTTATCTATTTCTTTAAACTCTCTCCCTACCCACCTCTTCCTTACTCTCGGCACATGACTTTGTTTCCTATAGAGTGCACATGCATGTATGTGCATACACACAGAAGAATTTATCATATCGGGACCCTCTTTTTCCCACCATCCCACCTCCAAACTTACTCAAATTCTCACCCATCTCTGCCTCCTTCCTGCCTAAGCAGTAATAATAGATAATGTTATTCAAGATGTGCCAGCGACTTAGTACAAAATCCTGAGAGGTCCTTCTCTCCCAGAGTTAACTCTAAGACCTCTCATTCTCCTTCAAAAACCTCCCTCTACCAATTATCCCCTCTATCTTCAATTTCATCCTCTTTATAACTTCCTTCTTCCACCAACATTTAAACACAGTCGAATCTCTTCCACTTTTCCTCCACATAGCTAATCCTATAGTTCAGCAGTTCTCAAATGCGGTCCAAGGACCCCTGGGGGTCCCTGAGACTCTTCAGGGTCTGTGAAGTTTTCCATCTTCTAACTACGTATCTCTGTGAATCACGAGTTTCTTAACACATCTCAGTGAAAATAACATATCACAAAAGAGTGAATAAAGAAGCAGATATGAGAATCTAGCTGTCCTCTACTAAGCCAGACGTTAAGGAGACTTGCAAAAAGGTAAAAAAATGCCACTCTTTTTACTTTTTTTTTTGTACCTTGGAAAACAGTTATTTCACAAAATATGTTACTTATGTTAACATTAAAGGATTAGTGTTATTTTTAAATTACTATTTTTAAATTTCCAGTTTTAATTCCTAATACAGTATATATCAATAAATGTAACCCACATAAACAAAAGTTCTTTGAAGTCCCTAATAATTTCTAAGCGTGGAAAGGGGTCCTGATACCAAAAAGTTTGAGAACCACTGCCTGCATCTTGCACAAAAGACTTGAGTTGAGTCTCCAGAGTTGCGTCTCTTCTCAACTCTGGCTTCTATTCTCCCCACGAAACTGCTCATCGAGGCCACCAAAAGTCTTCCTGTTTCTCAATGCAGTCCATTCTACCTTATATTACCTTACAGCAGTATTTGATGCTGACTACATGATACTACCAACTTTATTCCCATAACAGTTCCCATAACACATTCTAGGTTTTCTCGGCCTCCTTTGCATGCTACTTCTCCTATCCCTTCTTTAAAGCCAGTATTTCCCAGGGTTCCTTCTTTAACAATCTTTCCTTCTCACTGTTTATATTTCCTAGGTCATTTCATCTATTCCTACATTTTTAGTTATCATTTATGTGCTGAGGATTCTCAAATCCATGACAGATACAGCTAACCACCGAACAAAAGAGTTGTGTTCCTCTTTCCATAATATGAAGTAGTCTCTGGACCATATTTCTCAAATATTCTTAAACGTAGGTGGGGGACATATGATTAAGTTACCCCAGTAGAATATGAACAAAAGTGAGACGTGTCAGTTTCAGGCCAGTTATGAAGAAGACATGCCTTCTCCCATAATCATTCCCTTTCCATCGGCTTGACGGAGCTACGCACAACCTTAGTAGCCCACATGCTGAAGACGGTAGAACACAAAGAAGGAAGGAGACTGGACCTCCAGAACATTGCTCAGAGAAAAACTATTCACCAGTGAGAAACAACATTTTGTACTTTATATGAGGTAGACAAAATTTCTACTGTTTATTAAATTATTAAATGTTCATCAGTTTTGATGCTGAAGTAGCTATACCTATCTATAATGGATATCTTCACTTGGATTTCCTAATACTTCTAAATATGCCTAAACCTGAAATCATCAAATCCAATTTCTCCTACTCCTCTCAGTGAATGACACCATTATCCATGCAATTACACGGACAGCAAAGTGCCAAACTCGATTCCTCCTTTCCCCTCACTGCCACGAGGAGCCTTCCACTACGGGCCTTTTCTCCATCCCATTTGCTCGCTTGAATCCATCTCCACTGCAGCCAGAATATTTTTTTGCAGATATAAATCTAATCTGATCATATTGCTATACTCTGAAAACCCCTCCGCGGTGGCCCTGAGAATGTATCTCAAAAGATCTCCAACTACAAAAAAGTATAATTGACCAAGAACTCCAGCTGCTACGTTCTGAAATCCACTGCCACATCTGTGCCAGGCCCCACAGCTGATAGGCTGCTTCTAGCCAATGGCTAAACGCAGCAGGCATACTAAGGCAGGCTCATTTTGGGGCAACATGGGACACTTCTGATGAACAACTCTGACTCAAAGACTTCCCCATGGCCTCACCAAACCTCCTTCGAACTACAATGGCAGGCTGGACGCTTCCACTCAATCTTCTACCCCTCGGTGCGTCACTCAGGGTCAGACCTTATCACAACTGGATGGGTCTCTCAGCCTTTCCCAGCTCTCTCCTCATTTTCTTTCACACAGTCATTCCCCCAGTAATATCCTTGCATGTTTAACCCTGTCCTGGCACTTGTCAAGAACAGGTGGAGGACCCAAACTAACAGACCTTCACTGGTATCTAACTGCACAAAACATAAATCAAACTTCTCACAGTGGCCCCAATGCCCTTTGCAATCTGACTCTCGCTCAAGTCTTTGCTTCTTTGATTTCCTTTACTCCTATACTCTGCGCTCCATCCTCACTGATTTGTTCACATTCTTTCCATGCTGTATGATCTCTTGCTGCTCGGTCTGTGTATTAATATGTACTACTGTTTCTGCCTAGAACATTTCTTTTCCCAACTATCTGACTAATCCTTCAAGCTTAGGCCTCACATCTTCAAGGAAGCCTTCCTTGGTTCTCCAGGATGTAATTAGGTGCTTCTCCTCATTTTTACTATACCTTGCATTTAACTCTGTCCAAGAATTCGCTATAGTACAAAGTAATTGTTGTATTACTTTCCTGACTCCCACTAATTTAAGTCCATTGAGGCAGGAACTGTTCTAGTTCATTACTGTATCCTCAGGGCCTAGCAGGTTGCTTGGTATATTACAGGTGCTCAGTAAGTGCTTATTGATCAACTGATTGGAAACTTAAAGAAAATAAAACATGGTGTTCAAATATCCTTGTTTCACAATTAAGAGTGCACAAGTAAAGATGCTCATCATTTAAAGTCTGCAGTTTGTTAAATGAATTAATTTTCCAACCTACGTTAAAACAGAGGATGAGCATATCTAGCCACTTTAGTAATTTATCTTTATAAGTGATAATGGACTTGTATTATTAAAAAACCCCAGCTTTTAATAAGACCCTGGAGCTTTGAAACGTCTCAAATTATAAAGACAAAGGATTCTTTGTCACATTTTTACTCTGTTAAAATCAATGAAGCAATCAAGTGAGTTAAGAAAAACCAGAACTTCTATTTTTCTATAAAACACACGTACATTATAAAGTACATGCCTAATACTGTGACACTAGCAGATGCTTAATAAATGACTGCTCATTTGAGTAAACACAAATTATTTTAAAAATTAACAGAATGTTACACTGCTCAAGTACAAAGAAAAAATCGTTTTCTACTAATACATATAATAAATCTTTATTAAAATTAATTATAAATAAAAGTTATTACCAAATTGGCAATGAGAGAAATATTCATACTATTCTAAGCGCTGTTCACTCCCTGGGCTACTACAGTTCTCTATGTACTAGAAATGCTGTCAGCAAGAATTCAGTTGAGGCTTCTACAACATATGACCAGAAACCGTAGGAAGAGTTGTCACTTTAAAATATTGACCTTATATAACAACAATGATTAGCCAACCAAATTACTAAATAAGCTGTAATTCTAATAAATCTTTTAAGGAACATCAAATATCTGATCATCTAAATGATAGGTCACAAAAATGTGCACCATTTTAAAATTACTTTTATGGGTAGGGAAGAGAGGCTAGAGAAGGTGTTATATCAGTCTCCCTTGGCTGAAATAGTCAAGAGAACTACTCAGGACTTTTCACATTAATGACAGCACCTTTCAAAGATGCATAAAATTTAAAAACAAAAAACAATGAAGAAAAATTAGATATATCTTCAGTTCTCTTTTTCCAGATACAAAATAAGTATTATTTTCAACTGTATTAAAAGTATGTCTTCAAATAATATGTTATACATAATTACAATTTAAATGGCTTTTCCAATTATAGTAATTAAAATTCTCTGGTATTATAACAGATATGCATTATTAAAAAATAACTTCAAACTCTTATTATACTGTTAACTTTTTAAACTTATAAAATCAAAGGAACCATTTACCTATATTACCAAGTAGTCCATTAATAACTGTGTTATTATCAGCCTTTAATGTATTATTGTCTTGATTGATAAATTCAAGACTGTCTTGTAGCCTATGGAAGGGGAGAAAAAATAAATTAATTCCGAATTCATTTTATAGTTTAATGGCAATTCTTTTGCATTCCAATGAAATTTTAAGTACGAAACAGTTTTTCCCTATCAGCACTATAAACTAACTAACGCAATCATCTAAATCACAGATCGGCAAACTACAACCTGAGCACCAAATCTGGCCTGCTGCCTCCTTTTGTAAATAAAGTTTTACTGGAACACAGCCACACCTGTTCATCTGTGTACCGTCTCGGGCTGCTTTGATACCGCAATGGCAGAGTTGAGAAACTAAAACACATGGTCTGGGGTTCACAAAGCCCAAAATATTTACTAACTGGCTCTTTAAAGAAGAAAGCTGCTGATCCTGATTTAAATTACAAGCAAGTTTTCCCCTCATATTTTGCATCGGAAAATATTTTCTAAACATCTGTAGGAGAGGAGGTGGGGGACAAAGAGGAGGAGAAAGATAAGGGGGAGAATAATCATCAACCAAATATCCAAAAACTAACTTCAGTTAGCACATTAAAAGTGAGCTATATTACTTCTTTTTGTGAATCTTTCAGGATAACAAAAATAAAATTACTTTATGCTTTTAGTGCAAAGTGGTCTTTCTAGAGATTTTAGAATTATCAGTTAGAACTTAGAAAAGATGAAGAAACTGAGGTGATTATAGCTAAAATCAGTGATTCTAATATGTGGAATCTCTATTTCTATTTTAGTATTAAACTTTTAAGAATTAGTATTTTTGACATCAAAATATTTTCTAAGTATCCATAATATTTTAAAGAACATCTCACCCTTTCCTTCTTTCCTAAAAGTAAAGTAAAAGAGAGCTATACATACTAGAAACGTACCTCACAAAACTCCTCAGAAGAGAAGTTCAAGGCGTTAACACGTAATGGAGGCTCAAGAGAATTTCTGTAATCTCGAGTAGGTTCCTGTTGCCTCCTGCTGTCTGACCTTGGGTTACCCTGAGGGACTCCAGCTGGCCAGTGAGCACTGTCTGACGTGGCACCTGCACAACCACCCCTGGAGTGTGCTACGACCTAGCCCTAGCCCCAGTACCTCATTTACCAGGCTCCGGTATGTGGCCCATGATCCTGAAACCAGGTCTGCCCTTGTTTCAGCTTCTCTATTTTAACCTTGGCATTACAGCTTGTACTACTTCTGTGGCTAGTATTAAAAACACATATATTATACATATTCCACAATGTGCAATACCCATCTGGCTGACCTAGGCCACTCCTGCCTGCAAGGTTAACTCTGCAACGGATCTGAAAGCTGAAGTACTGACGCAGCACGGCACTGCAAGACTGAACATCAGTCCAAAATGGAAATGTTTCCACACTCTCTTTCAGATGTAGCTTCCAGCAAATTAAAGAAACAGAAACCACATCTCCCGTCTTTCAACTAAACTCAACTGAGAATGAAATCTGGTCTCCATGAACGTTTGAACTTAAGGGGAAGTAGAAAATCTGAACGTGTGCTGCAATTCTAAAAGCAGTTGGTTAGTTTTACACTTTGCGTATCTAAAATAATCCGTTGTCCCCCTGCGTCCACAAGCACTTACGTATTGAGACTTCCACAGATACTGCTGCCAGTCCGCGCAGTAAACACTTTGCTGAGCATGAGCTGTGGAGGGGAACTATGATGGAAAAGAGGTCAGTGAGAGGTCAAAACTAAAACATAATGCCTGTTTTGATTTATTATGAATAAACTTTATACATCACAGAGTTATCACAGCATAGTTACAAGGGCCATGAAGTAGCATTAACATCACAGAACATAAATTGAGTATCTGACGTGCTTAATCTGAGTAAAGACCATATGAAATTTTCTCATCTTCAAAAAAATTGAATATCTAAAAATGGATTCATTAAAAAAAAATTCAGAAAAATCCTCACCGAATCTGATGAATTTTTAAGGTAGATCCTTTGTAGCTCATTGCTACTGAGCCGAACATCATCTCTCCAAGCATATTGGCATCAGAAGAGCATCGAGAACCCTAAGTAATAACCATTGGTTAATAAAATGTCAGAAATTAAGACTTTATGACTATTTCATA
The DNA here is from genome assembly GCA_963574885.1 of Lepilemur ruficaudatus. Classification (NCBI taxonomy): domain Eukaryota; kingdom Metazoa; phylum Chordata; class Mammalia; order Primates; family Lepilemuridae; genus Lepilemur; species Lepilemur ruficaudatus. Next base: position 17,981 of record CAUYRT010021889.1, read on the forward strand.
TATTGATTTTTATTAAAAACTCCTTTGCTACAGTTATTCCACACTAAGGGTTTTAATTCTACACTGTATACACTGTTCTGCAACTTGATTTTCTTCATTTTACAATGTCTTGTTGGACTAACCATTTTTTTGTTGTTGTAATACATAAATTTAACGAGTAGAATAATATTTTTTGTGATCAAGTAGTTTTGGTTTGTTTTGTTTTTTAAGATCAATGCCAATCTTACTTGGCAACCTAAATTACTCCGGGCTGGTGACAGAGATGAGAGTCTTCCCTTATGAGCTCATTTTTTTCCTAACTCTACTGTTATTTTGACTAAAATTATTGCTTCTTATATTAAGCAAACTATATAAATTTAAATGTCAAGGCACTTACAGATTTTTTACTACTTTACAAAGAAAATAATCCTCACAAAGCAAAATATAATAAAAATAAATTGCTCTTTGAATTTTATGAGACTATATAATTTGCTATTAAGGTTCACTTTGCCCACTGTAACATATACCAAATAGTTATCATAAATGTCACTGGCACGTTAGGTATTTTAAAGTGACACAATCCACAGTAAAGGTTATAGTTAAATTATAAAGTGCTATTATCATTGCAGCCTTTTTAAAATACCTTATTTCAAAGGTCTATTCTTTCCAAGTACTCACTGCTGAGCGCTAGCAATCTTTTATAAACTACCACTCAAAGACAATGTTCTAGCTACCTGAAAATCATATTTTATCAGGTGTTGTCAACTACGCTACAATAATTTGATGCTTCCTTGCTAAAGAATCAAATCTCTAGGGATTCTGATGCAAAATGAGATTATAATCACTCAATGCTTCAGGATTTCTACCATCTGGATCGGTTTGCTAATATTTATTTTTAACCACATAATATAAGAAAGGTTAAGTCTGCACAACTGATCAAATTAGAAAACTTCCCAAATTGTGCAAACTGGCATAACTTGTGATGGTGTTAATGGCAGAGCACCATTACAATTTGTTAAGGTAGTGTGCCTAACATGGAGGAAGAACAGAAGAAGGCATCTAACATCTGGATTTTTGGTAATTTCAGACTCCTTTCACACATACTGTCCTACTGATAAAGTATAAGCATCAATTTCCATCAAAACATAATCTCATTACAAATAATTTAAATACCCACAATTCTATTTTGGTATTGCTGCATGTAAAACACTTGTGATTCATGCCAACTCAGATACAAAGAAATTCACATCACATGACATTTGCTTATTTAGCTTGCAACCAAACACTGATCTTATGTAAAATGTACTAGATTTATAGAGAAGTTCTTATGTAGCTACAGATTTGATTAACTCTGTATTTTAAAAGAAGAGTCACATCACTTGTTGAAAAATAAAACTGCATTTCTGATTGTATATACTTCCAATCATACTCAATTTCATAATACAACTGTATATTTTCATATTTCAATAATGAAAAAGTATATAAGAAATCATTCTGATGCCCAATAAATCTGAATTGGGAAATAAAAGGAGAAAATAAAACACTCCTAAAAAAAAAAAAAACAAAAAAAACACTCCTGTTATTTATTCCCACAGCACAGCTCTCTTCCCCTATCCTAAGATTTATCAAAGTTCGTAAGCTTACTTGTTTAATTATCTATCCCTCCAGCTTCAATGTTAGATCTAGGAAGATAAGAACTAATCACTATTATATCCTCAGTCCCTAGGATGGTGCTCAAAAATATTTATAAATGAATGAACAAATAAATGACATCAATGATCTTACCTGATACTTAGGACACTGGTCTTTCATATCAGAAGATGAAGTCAAAGAACTATCTAAAGAGGAAGAACTGCCTCCTCCAGGTTTCAGTTGGCAGCATTTCCCAAAGACCTTCACTTGAGCGTCACTACAGAGCTTCTGAAACACAGACAATAGTCCCATTCATATCTGAACAGATTTTCACCATATAAAAATTTAATCACAGTACAGAAACCTTTAGGAAAACCATAGATGAAATAACTCAAAATAATATAACCTTAATATAATGACTAATCTGCATTTTCCTGTATCGCCTCCAGTAATGCTTTCTATTCTTTTGTCTCACAACTATAATAATATTTGTGGAGTCTGTATTGTACTTTTCTTAGCAACATTATTAAATCATGGGGATTTTTCTATATTACCATGGCCTACACAATGTTCATTAACACTGACTACACATATATATATATATTTTTTATTGCTGAAATAGAGTCTTTATTTCTGAACATTCCAAAACAGCAGTGTACACAGTAACAAATATTAAGTCATATGCCATAAGAAAGCATTCATTAATTCAAATGGAGTCTTCAAAGTATTTGATCTCAAAACTCCTTCATGTGCTTACAAATTACTGATGATCCCAAGAGCCTTTTATGTTAGTTATATCTATCAGTATTTTCCCATCTAAGAACTTAAACCTGTAAATGATTTAAAACACTTATTAATTCATTTAAATATAATAAACCTATTATAAATTAATATAAATAAGCTTGTTATGAAAAAATAACTATTTTTTTCTGGGGAGAAATGTAGGAGAGGAGAAATGCAAATGAAACTTTTATATCTTACTATACACACATACAAATATGTTTTCCCAGGTTGCCATTTGTCTTTGAACTTTGCTTATGGTGAGGTTTTCTGTTTGTTTTTGCTTTGTTTTGTTTATACCATGCAAGTTGCTTTTATTAGCCTGGATGTTGAATTTATCAATCTTTTACTCTATGATTCTGGGCATTAAGTTATAGCTAGAAAGGTCTTCTCCACTCCACAGATATATAGAAGCTCACCCACGTTTTCTTTTATGTTACAGTTTTTTAAATATTTAAGTACTTGATATACTTAGTTTTATCCTGATGTACAGTGTGAGATATGAATCCAAATTCATCTTTCTTCCAAAATGGCCAATTGTCTCAATATCATTTATTAACCTTTACCCTATTGATGTAAGATGATGCCTTTATCATATACCCAAATTTCTGCATGTATCTGGATCTACTTCTGATCCCGTATTTTGTTCCATTAGTCTATTTGCCCATTTATATGCCAATAACACACTGTTTTAGATATTCAGACTTCACAGTGTACTTTCAAATTTGGTAGAGCTAGTTCATTTTCACTGACCACCTTTTTTCAGAGTTTTCCAACCAACTGCTGCTAAATTTTTTCCATTTGAACTTTAGAATCTATTACCCAGTTCCAGACACCAGCCCCCCCATAAAAATATAATAAGGATGGCATTTTTATTGGGATATCATTATTTTACAAAACAACTTAAAAAACCAACAACTTTATGACGCTATTACCCAAGAATGTATTTTGCCTTTCCATTTGTGAAAGTAAGCTTTTATGTCCCTAAGAAGACTTTAAAAGTTCTAAACATATAGGTTTTTTTAAGCTCATGCATATAGGCACTTGATCATTTCAAAGGGGTCTTCACATCTTCTAACTAGAAGCTATTTGTATATATTGAGCTTACTGATTTTTGTATATTAACTTTAAATCCAATTACTGGTCTCTGCTTTATGATAAATGAATATACATATAGAGACATTAAATAATGTTCTCTTTGTTTTATATTTTTGTCTGGTTTTTGGTATCAGAGTATACGAACTGATGCACAAAAAGTTTTTGAAAAATTCAACACCCAAATCCTTTGTTCTGAACTTGATATAATTAAGACTCAACTATATAATTAGCACTGTATAATGCTTCTGAGTGTATAAAACTTCTATTTTAATCCTTCCAAAGTTACATGAAGGTACAGATGTACCACTTTATCCTCGTATACAATCAATGAAGGCTGAAAGATTTGAATGTCCGTGTAACCTCACTAGGAACTCACAAAAAGCATTACATTATTCTTGACACAAAAACAATGTCTATGATAAGGACAGTAACATGATAAAATCACATTGGATCTATTCGGCTACATCATTGTGCAAAGAAACCGCATCTTAACATTCTTTTTACAAACATGAGATGGTCCTTTTTTAAGATCATTGAACATATTCACGTTAATCACGTTTTACAGTTCAACTGTCATTTTTCATAGAATATAACAGAGATAAAAAACATATCTTCTGATAAAGCTTTTGATTAATATTTTATTTCAGCTTTATAAGACATTATTTGGCATGCAAAGTACTTTTCACTTCTAAAAGTCAAAGTATTTATATATTAAAGTTCACTACGTATAGAATTTAAAATGTAATAAAATACACAGGTCTCTCATTGCCTTCCAAACCCATTAAATAAACTCTACATATACAATGTTTGCTTTGCATGGAAATACAAAAACTATTTGCTTATCCTTATAAAGTGTTTTCATACTCTTCACAGACAATTCCTTGGTTCATCCAAATGCAGATACAGATTGGTATTCCACTGTTAAATACCGCTTTCCCTCCCACTCCAGATGAAAGGTACTCAATAAAGTAAATTGTGATTTTTGTCATCTTCGCAAGGAAAACTATCGTGTGTCCTGTAACTTTAAAGGTACCTCAATAAGTATTTTTGTAACAGCCATTTTTTTAGTGCTGATATAGCTTCAAAGTGAATAAGTATTATTAATATGACTTGGATTTAATTACATATACTCCAATGTATCAAGTGAGCCCACTTTTATGTATCTTCTACTCCTACTTAACAACTTTCAAATGAAATTTTTAAAAACAATCCTAAAATTCAGATTCAGGCTGATAATAAACTATTTAAGAAACTTATAGCTGTTTCCAAGTTAGAAAAGGTTAATTTCTTTTTGATAAAGAGAACAGAATAAAACAATTTGGTAGACCTCATATTCTAAAGCTTGGCTTTCCATTTGTAATTAATGATGACATGTTCTCAACAATAAAATAGAATTTTTTTCAGTAATATTTGTGGTAAATTGGCCAAAATAGTATTTATAGTCTTTATGCTCACTTGTAGATTGTTTTAAACTAAGAAAGATGTTTTGAACTACTAAAGAGGAAGGACATGAGAAGTGACTTCATTTACCATGGCAGAATAGAATACTGCTGTACAAGTATGGTAAAACTGAATGATTTACTTTCATCCAGCAAACTGCTAATGCCTAAACTATTTCATACTTATATAGGGGCTCAAAATATTGTGTAAGAAGTTTAGAATAACATTTACAACATACGAAATTCTTTGCCTACAGAGAACCTACATGATTTGAGGGAAGCAGATTTAAAAAAAATCATTTGAAGAGCCAAACTGTTTGCCATTTGGGGCAAACAATGGGTATTTCAATGTGCTCTACACTGCTCAAAAGGAACACATGAAATCTTCATGAGAGTGTATTTATAAGATCTTCACAGCAGACTCCCTAACAGCAGTAACAATTGATCAAATATGTCTTAAGCACTTATCACATGTAAGGCAGTGTGTAGTTTAGGAAACAAGGAGAATAACAGGCAAATTTTTTACTTTAAGATTTTTCCCCAGACTAGTAACAAATACAAATATAAATATAGCTATCATATAGAAGGCTGTGACTATGAGCTAAGAGAAAAGAAATATACCTAGAGGAAAGGATTCATACAGGTGTGATAAAATGAACCTTAAGAAGGATAAATTTTCAACTAGGGAGACAGTATGTTGGATGAAGACGTTAAAAAAAAAAAAAAGTGTGACTGAAGGCAGTAAAGGCTGTTTGATTTCTAGGTACTGATGAGTTTAGAAAAAAGCTTAATAAACCAGAGTAGGCTTACAGGAGAATTTCAGAGGACTGAGTAATAACTAGACAGCATGAGAACAAAGTCAATATATTACTATTGAGACACCAAGAAACAGAGAGACCACCAAAACACACTGAGGAGAGACAAGGAGGAAGGAGAGACTAAAGAGACACGGAGGGGAGAGAGGGGGAAGGGGGAGGGGGAGGGAATGAGAGACACAAACAGAGAAGCCAAGAAGGAAGACGGAGAGGGACGAAGAGGGGCAGAGACAGAAAAAGAGGAGGAGGACACTGTTACAGACTAAAATGCTTGTGTCGCCCCAAAAATTCGTATGTGAAATCCTAACCACCAATGTGATGGTATTAAAACATGGGGACTTTGGGAGGTGATTAGGTCACGAGGGTGGAGCTCTCATGCATGGGATTAGTGCCCTTCTGAAAGGGACCCCAGAGAGCTCTCTCATCCTCTTTTGGCCACGTAAAGGTAGGATGAAGAGTCAGCAGTCTGCAACCTGCAAGAAGACCCGCACAAAGAATCCAACCATGCTGTGAGAAATAAAATGTGTTGCTTAAGCCACCCACTCTATAGTATTTTGTTATAGACAGACATATAAAGGGAAAAAGGGAAAAGATAATTATTTTGTTCATGTTGGGTACAGAGGCTTTGTGACTGTTTGCAGGAAAAGAAAAAAGCTTACTGAGGGGAAAGAGGAAAGACATCAGCAGGAGAGAAGACGACTGGGACTGACGAGGCATCATCCCAGCCAAGCAGTGCAGGGAGAGGTCAAGAGACAAGACTGGGAGAGCTGTTTCGGATAAAAGGGAAGTGTGCTGAGCAAACACACAATGAAGAGCATTAATCAAGATAAATAGTAAAGGAGGGATCATATGTTGTGATTCAACGAGATACTATCAAACACAAAGAAAAAGTAAATGTTTCGTGAGAAAATAATCAAGAGTATTGCTTAACCAGTCAAGGTCAACTTGCCAGCCTCAGCCAAGTTCTGCTGTGTGGTTAGTAGCCAAATACAACGACAAGTTCATCACATCTGTAGTTAGACTTACATTTCAACTGTCTGCTTGACCACCTCCAATTTTCTATGACTCTTAAGCATTTCACCACTCAGCTACTCAATCCAAAATGTTAGATTCACTAACATTTCCTTCTCCCTCAGCCCCCACCATCCATTCACTCTCCATATAGCAGACAAAGTGATTTTTTGGAATGTAAGCCAGACTGCTTCAATAGTATTCCCCTGCATTTAGACTATAATTCAAATTTCTAAATCAGACACTGAGTACTACGGCTCCTGCCCCATCTCTATCTAACTTCATCTCTAGGGACTTTCCATATTATCTACTACGATACCAGCCAGACTGGCCTTCTTTTAGTTCCTTAAATTCACCAAACTCCTAAGTCACCTTGTAGACTTTGCATTTTGTTCTGCATTTACCAGGAATAGTCATCCCTCATCACGTGCCTTCTATTTCTTCAGATTACAGCTTGAATTTTACTTTCTCAGTAAGATCTTCCTTAATAGCACCACATCTAAATTGATGAAAACTTGGCTCCTTCCTGTTAGCATCTCATAAGCATGCTGAGAGCTTCTTTCACACATTTAATCACAATTTGGAATTACTTGTTTGTGTATTTATTTCTTCAATGTCCACCTCCCCTAACAGGGTGCTGAACTTTAGGTACTGCTAAGAAGGGAGAGACTGCTAAATCTTCAAGTGCTTAGTACTTTGTACTTATTTGTATAAATAATAGTTTAAGAACATTTTGCAATGCTTTTTACTCATCAGATTTTAAAAAGTGTCCAAGAGAATGGATAAGCAATCTAAACAAAGCACAACCTCCACAAAATTGGGAGATTTATTAGTAATTAGAGGGACACCGTAAAAACTGTCAATCGAAGTAACTAAAAAAACCAGTGAAAGACCTATTATATGCCTCTGTAGTGGATATTAAGAATGCAGTTATAAGTAAGACCACAGACTGTAGCCAACATATTCAGGTTTTGTTCAGAACGTAAGATCTCAAATACAAACTCTCCAATTCTTAAAAAATAGTATTTGTTTTAACAGATAGTCTACTGATAGGAAAATCTTTCCCAGGAGTATTTTGTTTTCAATTGTTTACTGAAATGTCAGTGACAGATGTCAATCTAGGGGAGAAGGCAAAACACAATTCCAGGCTTTTACTTGCCCATTACAGACCCAGGGGTCGACTTTGTCTTCGTGCCTAAAAGTTCAATGGCAGTAAGCAGCAGCAAAGATTACTGCAATCACCTAGGTTTTCTTGACCGAGTGGAAATCCATGTATTATTGACAAGCTGGTGACAAAATATTTCAAAATATGACACTGAAAGTTAACAGAATAGATGCTCTTGCCATCACTGCAGAGTAAGGGAAAATATGATGGACTAAGGGCTAGAGACTTAACTTGCTTTGTATTTTCAGACAAATGATTTCACTTCTTTAGGTCTCACTTTCCACAAGTATAAAATGAGAGGTTTCAACCAGATCCCTTAAAAGGATCCCAACAGCTCTGGGTCATAGCTCACAACATAATCACACAAGGAAATAAACGTCAAACTAAAATATTTTCTGGCTAGACTGATGAGAAATAATGCAAGTGTTTTTTTCTCCAAGTAAAATCTCAAAATCAGAACTCTGAATTTTAAAATAACTGGTAAAGATGTTTCATACTGACAAAAGTACCGTAGTAGGAATTTTGCTCATTCTTTCTTGAATTATTAAAATAGTCAACATTAAATGTCACCCGAGTCAATGAGGATGCTCACCGACACTGACACGTCCTCACTTCTTCTCTTAACACTGGAGTCAAACAACACATTTCTCCCTCTTCTTTCACAGTCTTGGTATACAATCAGTCGAATCTGGCTCGGATCAAACTCTGGCAAGGGCCAACTGGAAATGAAAATAAAGACCAATTAGAATTACTTCAATAAATGTTCCACATACATTCGTAGAAATAACACCTACACAACCAGAAGCTGTCTTATTGCTGCAGAATATACAGCTGATCTTTACATAAAATATCACTAGATTAGGGCTAAAAGTTACACAACAATGACACTTTAGATTAAAAAGTAAAAGCAAAACAAAGCAAAAACAAAATTATTATTTTTTTTAAAGCCAATCAAATTTAGCAGTGGGGGGGTTTAATACCAACTTTAGTGACACTAATGTTAATAAATCCTGATAACCCAGTACCATCGGACCAGCCAAAAAACAAAATTATTTTTATTTAAAAATAAAAGTGGCAACTATCTCTTAGTATATACAAAATAGTCATCCCATATGAATTTTTAAAAAGTTAATAATATACATAAGTACACTTAACATAATGAAAATACGTGTTGCTTTCAAGGTATGGATCTAGATGACATAGTAAGATTAACTCACAGTTTTAGATAGTGTTGTTATTGTTTCTTCAATATGGAAATGTAAAAACAAACACTTTGCAATTTAAATAATAGCAAACGATTTACAAGACAATAAACAAGTAAAAAAAGAGAACAACCACCCAATGTAGTGAAAATTCTCATATACTGCTAGTGTGAATCTCTTTAGAAAACAGTCTTCTAAAATTATGTATGTACTAAATATAGATAAATCTTAGTAAAAATGAAGTTGATCCCAGCAATTCCACTCTAGAAAAGTTTACCACAACACAAGAATGTTCATAGCAGCACTATTCTTAATAGCTGAAAACTGAAAACAATTCAACTATTCATCAAGAGTAGAAGGGGTAAATATACTGTGACATATGATGATTATGAAATACTTCACAACAAACACGATGAATGAACTTTAGCTACAGGCAAACGCACAAACAGACCACGAGCGAAGGAAGTCAGACAATCACACACGCATGAATAGCTTTCCATTTACACAGAGGTTAAAGACAGGCAAGCGGCTGACTAGGGATGTAGACTTAGTCTCTGTAACTATGAAGGAAACAAAGGAAGTAATGGCCTCAAAAACGCAGAGTGGCCACCCGAGGAGGAAGGTGGGGACAAAGCGCAACCATAAACGGACACGCCAGCTGGGATTAGGGCCATGACCGTGTTGTGTGTTTTGACTAGATAGCACCGAAAGGATCTTAACGTCACAGTACATACATACAAAAGGAACACCGCATTTGCTCTATGCATTCTTTATATGCATTACCGTGCGCAACTGAAAAGATCAATGGGGTGGGCGAGGCAGAGAACCGAGGGAAAGACAGACAACAGCGAAACGAACGGCAGTGAAATTAGTCTGGTAAACGGACACACTGCGAATGACAGAACAGCTGCTAGGAAATGGGAACCCTGACACGCCAGGAGCTGCCATTAGTTACGTCAGGATGAACGGGTGACTCCTCGCAACCTATCAGGCACAGCTCTCGACTGAGTTCCTTCGGTTTCTTACAAGAACCTTGACTCTAACCCTATCAACGCATGTGAACTACTTACAACTGGCAACACAAAACATCCGCAGCCCAAATTTTTGACAGAAAATAAAGTTTCAGTTTTCTCTTGTCTAATCCTTAGCAGATGTCTGTTAGTAAGTAACTCATGAAGACTTGCCCTCAGACACTCAAGCTAAACCCGCAGATCACACTTACTTGACCACACTGAACTGCTTTCACATCGTGCAAAGGAAACTGTAGAAGAAGAGACCAACGCAGGATGAAAATCAGCGAAGTGACCTCACGGAAACCAATGACGAAGAACATTTTAGAGAAGAAGAAGAAGAAATACCATGGCAGTCACTAAAAAGCATCCACTGCCTTTACAAACAAAAATTTCGCTGGTGACCACGACAAGCACAGGTCTAAGGAGTAAGGACTACGGAGGTCAGATTGCAGAGGACTGAAAAGTGAATTGGAGCAGAGAGAATAGACAGCCGTCAAGCAAAGAGAGAAAGAAAAGGAATCTTGAAGGAGAGCGACAGGCATCTGTCATTAGGAAATAGCACAGCCGCACATGTTCACATACTGACGAAGAAGAATCTGAGGTGGAGGGGACGACACAAGACCTCGGAGGGAGCGGAGGAGGATAACAGCGCACAGGTGAAAGGATCAGTTCAAACAGAGGAGTAACTCTTGCACCGGGACAGACAGAAAGGAGGTAAAGATACACCATGGGTCAGAACGACCTGCGGACACGAAAGGAAGATGCTGAGGGAACCCATGTCTAAGAGACCTATTTTCTTTGTCAAGTAGATGAAAGGAAATAAGGGAAAGGTGGTAAAATGGGACAGCAGAGAACAAACAAGAGAACAGTGGAAAACCACGTCACGGCTGTCCTAACATCTCAGTGGCACGCCTCGCTCACGTGTTTACGGACATGCTGGGGTAAACAAACCTACCGTGTTGCCAACTGTATAAAAGTACAGCACACACAATTACGTCAGGTACATGATAGTTGGTAACGGTAAGACAGAGACAGGACCTGAAAGACTGTATACAGGGAACGAAGGATGAAAATCGTGGACTCTCAGGTGTCGGATTTGAAGAACGGAGATACTGTTAACCGAGGAAAAGAATACTTGGGGAAGCGTAAGTTTTGGATACGAGTGTTAACGGACTGAGTTCAAGGAGGCTGAGACAGCTACAGAAAGATGTGTGACAGACTGATGAAAAATAGTCTAGAGCTCAGGAAAACGGTTGGGACTAGAGTTCTAGATATAGGAGTTAACGACAGAGTTGGCAGTGAAATCTTCAGAGAGGATATATTAATTGAAAAGAGGAAAAAAAGTAAAAAACTAATAAACCAGAATTTTAGGACACATCAATATTTTAAGGTCAGTGAGAAGAAAAGCAGAGAAACTAGGAAGATCAGTAAAGACAGACTTACAGAAAGGAAGAAAAAACTCATAGTAAAGAAGAAAGGAATCGTGCACAGCAACAAATGCTGCAGAAAGATCAAAATTTATACAGACTAAGAGTATCCAAGGAATTTAGAAATTTGGTGGTCTTTGGTACTCATGCTAGACCAGTTTCAGTGGAGAAAGAGGCTAAAGGATAAGCACATAACAGTGGGTTGAAGAAAAAGAGCTGAGAAAGTAAGAGGATGTAACATTCTGAAAGGTTTCCCTGTGAAATGCGGAGAGGTAGGAAGAGTACTGAGACCACATAGTAGACCATCTAAACTGTAGAGTTTTAAAGTAAAAGCGGGCCCCAAACAGACAGTAATAAATTGAGATTATCTTAGACAACCAAGATGTACAGTCACCAGACAGGTACAAGGGGTGAGGCTATAAGAGGCTTTTTATTTTTTTTCTTTTTCTTTTTCGACAGAGTCTCACTCTGTTGCCCGGGCTAGAGTGCTGTGGTGTCAGCCTAGCTCACAGCAACCTCAAACTCCTGGGCTAGAGTGATCCTCTTGCCTCAGCCTCCCGAATAGCTGGGACTACAGGCACGCGCCACCATGGCCGGCTAATTTTTTCTATATATATATTTAGTTGGCCAATTAATTTGTTTCTATTTTTTAGTAGAGACGGGGTCTCACTCTTGCTCAGGCTGGTTTCAAACTCCTGACCTTGAGGGATCCGCCCGCCTCGGCCTCCCAGAGTGCTAGGATTACCGGTGTGAGCCACCGCGCCTGGCCCCCAAGAGGCTTTTTTCTTAAAGGAAAAAGGTACATGTGTATGAAACATTCAGGTATACAGAGAGGAAAAAGTATATTCTTGAGGTATATATTTCCAAGTTGAGAGGAAGAAATCGACCATAGAGAATTATTAAAGATCTCAGAGAAGTTAGGGCATAGCATCCTGGGCAAGGGTGCCCCCCTTACGAACTGCAAAATACACTTAATGAGGTAGGGAAAAATGATCTACCAATGGCAATTACTGTGGATAGGTATACAGTTTGCAGAGATGAAACTGAGCATTTACATTTGATCACTTCTTTTTTTTTCTGAAAAGTAAGAGTTAAGCATATTATAAGCACATGTGAGGTGGGTGGCCTGAACTGGGGTAAGCGGTTTGACATACAAATGTCTAGCAAAGTCATCAAAAAAAAAAAAAAAAAAAAAGGGTAAGGTACTAACCCAAGAAAAGCAAAAAGACTATCAAGCCATAAGGAGGGCCCCGGTAAGTTGAAAATCTTCAATCTCTGACAGAACTAATTTTTTGTACTACCACAGAAGATCCCAGATGTGGAAGGAACAAAAGTAGACAGTGGATCTCACAGGAGATTTTCTGAGCAGCTGCAGTGGAAGAACAGGAGCCAGCCTGGTGACAGTGAGGACGGAGGCCTGGACTTAGTGTCCAGGAGGACATGTGGCCATAATGGAGCTGATAGGAGAAAAGGAAGCATAAAACAAACACACACAGTGGTCTCAACAAAGTCAAAGAACAAGTCTGATACTTGAGAGGCTGAGGCAGAAGGACCCCTTGAACCCAGGAGTTCAAATTCAATCTGGGCAACATAGTGAGACCCTCATGTCTTAAAAAGTTTGGATAATGGTATGAGAGATCATAGGATATGAAGCTGTAGTCAGATGGAGGAAGATCTCAGGAAGAGAACAGTTAATAATCAGGCTCAAGGTATAGCCAAGAAGAACAGACAAAGGCAGAGGATAAGAGAAAGAAATGGCAAGCCAGAATGTCAGACGTGTGGGCTGCCCAAGATGACTGACTGCACAGAGTCATCAGGAAAGAAAGACTATCAGCTAAGTGTCAAAGTTCTTGACAAATATTATACTAGGGAACTATCTGGTACAGGTCAGCCACAGATGCCAATAACAGCATAGACAAAGTGTGGTACAAGCCTCAGAAAAGAACAGGTTTCCATGGAAGGACAAAGAGCAGTCTCCACGCAACAGTGGTGGAGCCAAGTTACTAAGTCCAGTGTTGGGTGGTCTGTAGGAAAATAAACATCCCCTGCTGAAAGGGCAGAAGGAAGAATTGTTGGCAAAAAAGGTGACGAAATTATGAAGAAAGTGGGGACACAAGGAAAGAGTCCTAAATGACACAAAGAAAAAGCAGCATCGGCATTATTAGACGAGGGGGGGAAGGAGGGAGTTAAACATGAGAGAGGCTCACTACATGGAGGGGCTAAGACCCTGGGGTCATGTCTGAATATGACAGAAATGACCAAAATAGAGATGAAAATAACATAGCTTCATATTAAAATGTAAATCTCTGGGAAGCTGTTTTGGTTTAGATCAGACATCCTTAGAGTCATAAACAAAAAACAAACAAAAAATACTGGTCAAAAGTCACTGGGAAGACATCGGTGCTTCTGCAGAGAAGGGAGGTAACTTGAAATGCAGCGGGGTAACTAATAAAGTTCTGATTTCCTTAACCTTATAATGGAAACAAGTTGTGAATTCTCAATCTATAGACACATGAAATTAACTAAATAAACTTACTCCAAAAGGTCCCCTAACAAATTAATTCTGTTTGAAACCAGGAGAACATGGTATTAAACAACAAATAACAAACCCAATATGGCTCCTTTAACAGGCAAATGATTTTAAGTGGTAATAGTTACCCTAAATTTATCCACTGCATCAAGTGAAAGAAATGAAAGAAGTGGGAGAGACGCAGAAATGATCTACCTAGAGCCACTGTTCTCCACAGTGCCGGCTGGTCTCCTTCACCTTTACTCCTACTCTGTCTTCACTGGTATTCACTTGAGCTCAGTACTCAAAGATTCTAGAATGATCTCTCATTACACTAGTCCTAAGCCTTCTAATACTAATCCACCATGCTTTCTACTTTAGCAAGTAGCCTCTTTTTATCAAATTTAACTGAAGACATATCTAAGCCAAATAATTAACTCTGGTCAACACACCAACACCATTCACAAAAAGTATCTATATGCTACAACAACACTTTCCTCAGTAATCACCATTAAAATGTTATGCTCAGCATAACATTAATTTAAACATTGGTAAGAAAACTATTCAGTGATGAACCACAAACTATTTTAGGACTCTACGCAGTTGTTATTTATAGTTTGTCAGCTTATCTGCTCTGCAAGTTTTTTATCTGACACTTCAAAGACTGCTAACAGAAAACAACATGCTGGAACAGACACTGTCCTTAACACACTGATATTACACCTCAGCGGACCACGTGAACTCCTGCAACACACGTGACTGACTACTAAAGTAAGGCTACATGGGGGCAAGATCACTTCCAAGAGGGCAAACTGTTCCTTGTGGTGGAGGAGAAAAGACTGAGATATTAAATGGGTTGTGGGCCGCCGAAGGGCAACAGCACACAGGCAAATACACAGCATTAGCTGCAGTGTTGAAATTTCATGGACGTTCGTCTCAGTCTGGACCTTCAAAAAAATTTTCATGGAGGGAGGATGGTGATTAAGAAAAAAGGGGGTTGGGGAGAGGGTACAAGGTACACTGTTCTGGTGATAGGCACGCTAAAAGCCCTGATTTCAGCATCATACAATTCATCCACATAATAACAAGAACACATGCACCCCCTAATATTTTGAAATAAAAAATAAATAAAAAGAGAAAAGGGTACATTGTGGGAACATTAAGTGAAAAAAAAAAAAGGCTGAAAAACACCAGACTAAGTGCTAATTTGCGTCACAATACATCAATAATCATCACCCTTAAAGCAAATATCTAAATAATTCACTTTTTTTCCACCTGATCAACTCTCTGCCTCATCTTAAAACTAAATTTCATGAAACTGTAAATAAATACCAACTATTCTCTTATCTCTCTCTACCCCTACACTTCCATTTGATCACCCATATATTTGCACTTCTATTTGGCATTAAAGAATCTTACTATACAGGATACTTACCAAACCTGCAGATTTTTTAGTTCATTCATTTAGTAATTATTAGTACAGTGCCCATAATGTGCCTGGCACTATGCTTGTTGTTCTTCCCTGAGCCTTATCCATCACTCTTACGTCTCACGGAATGAAAATACGCAAGATGATGCAAACTAGCTCTAAGAAACCACTAACATCCTATGTTCTTACATAAAATGGAGAAAGAGGGGGGCCGAGGTTCAAAAGCTATGCATGTAGAATTAGGAAAATCCCCCCTCCCAAGTACTGAAAAACATTCGGAGTTTGGCGAAGGAAGAACGATAAAGGGACGGAGGGAAGTATGCTAAATTCAGCTTCAAAGGCCAAGCAAAAAGCTTTCCTAATACAACACCAACATGCCAAGAGCGGGCCACCATCACAAACCCAAAAGCACCAGAGCCAATTGAAGAAATGTTTTTGCACATGCATAGTTACCTGAGATTTTAAAAAACTTTTAGACAGAGTTTGCTTTAAAGAAATCTGCTACCTAGCCAATTTTTAAATGTGTCCCCTACAAGCAAAGTGTATGGTCTTGCAACCACTTTTTTTTTTTTTTTTTTTTTGGAGACAGGGCGTTAGCCTGTTGCCTGGGTTAGAACGCAGTGGGGTCATCACAGCTCACTGCAACCTCAAACTCCTGGGCTCAAGTGATCCTCCTGCCTCAGCCTCCTGAGAAGCTGGGACTACCGGCAACTGTTAGCACAACTTGGAGATAAGGTCTCGCTATGTTTGTTGCTCAGGCTGGTCTTGAACTCCTGGATTCAAATGATCCTTCCCCCTCATCCTTCCAAAGCACTAGGATGATAAGGGTGAACCATAGCACCAGGCCTCCAATGCTTTTTTACTTTACATAACATTTTGAGTCCTACAACACAGAAATAACATTCACCATTCCCTATGTAAAACATAATGACCAGCAAAAAGACTGGCAAATAAATACATATTTATGTGTTTTAAGCTAAAAACAAAATGTTACAACATGTCTGATTTTTTAAATTACTTCCTTCAATTGACTTTTTCCATTAATCTGCATGCTTCAATAGCATCAGATAAGAGAGCTTCTAATTTTCCTTTTGGTATGTTTGCTGTGCATTTTTTTTTTTTTTTTTTTTGAGACACAGTCTCACTCTGCTGCCCGGGCCACAGTGCCATGGCATCAGCCTAGCTCACAGCAACCTCAAACTCCTGGGCTCAAGTGATCCTTCTGCCTCAGCCTCCTGAGTAGCTGGGACAACAGGCAGGTGCCACCATGCCCGGCTGATTTTTTTCTATTTATTTATTTTTAGTTGACCAGATAATTTCTTTCTACTTTTTAGTAGAGTAGGGCTGGTCTCGAACTCCTGACCTTGAGCGATCCTCCCGCCTCGGCCTCCCAGAGTGCTAGGATTACAGGCGTGAGCCACCACACCAGGCCTTTTACTGTGCATTTTTAAAACTAATGTGAGCACATGGTCTGTATCAGTAATTTCCAACCATTTCTAATAAGACGACACCTTTTTAATGCTTAATAAAAAATTAAGTACACAGTAACTGAGAAAATATGACTGAGAAGCTATGAATTCAATATGGTATTAATCAAAAGAACATCTATAAAATTTGAAAAACAGAACTACATGTACATCACACATTTACTATTTAGAGACAGTATTCTATACTTTTGTAGCATCAAGGACCCGATCCAGTAAACTGTCCTCACTCAGAGGTCAAAAGTCCTTAGGTCAGGGCACGTGGAAATTTACAGGAACAAAAAAATTTATATGCTGATTTTTAAAAATCTTAATGATTGGGGTAATTCATAATTAATTTTAAAGATATAATACACCTAGTCAACTTGGCAACAAAAATGAAAATGGCTATTTACACCACTCTATGACATTGTATTTTGTAGAATTGAAACTATTTTTAATCTTCATTCTGAACATGTTAAGCCCTTTTAATTTGCATATACTATCTTTTTTCTATTCTGGTATCTTCGCTTTATGTGTCCGGTATTTGCTTTTGCTTCAACCGTTCATCTGTACGGTACCTAACTGTATATATCCATCTCATCTTCTCCTCATCTCTTCCCTTTTCCCTGCATTCCAGCAGAATTTCATGCTGGACCTCATGACACTTAATAAATTTCCCCAAGTACCAACTTGGGGAATTTATGTTTGCTATCTGCCTTTTCATAATAATCTTCTGTCTTCTTTGCCAAGTATCTTACTATGTTCTGTTTCTATTTCAAAAAGCATTCTTCCCTGCATCTTGTTGAGGATGCCAAATTATTTGAATAAAAATTTTGATTCCAGCCAGGTGTGGTGATATGCACATGTAATCCCAGCAATTTGGGAGGCTGAATGGGAGAATCACTTGAGCCCAGGAGTCTGGGGCTGCAGTGACTTATGATCATGCCACTGTACTCCAGCCTGGGCAACACAGCCAGACTCTGCCTCTTTAAAAAAAAAAGAAAAGAAAAGAAAAGAAAATTGATTCCAAGTACTAAGTTTCAGAATTCTAATCTTTTTCTAAGTCTGTAGATCAATGTTCCCTTTCCTCTATTCTGTAGTGTTTTTTTCTATAGCCCCGTCCCTACTTATCTTCAACAAGAGATTTATCCAGACTAAGATATTTAAATTGCCCTTGGCCCCACTCCACTATTCAGTAGAATGCTGGCCCAATCTCCTTCTAAGTTATTTGCCAGGAAGCAGCTCCTAGCCCAACTGTCATAGTCTAGAAGTCTTCTATATTAGTCAGGGTTCTCCAGCGAGAAAGAACCAATATGATATATATAGACACAGTTATGTGAGAAGGGATTTATTAGGGGAATTGGCTCACGCAATTATGGAGGCTGAGAAGTCCCATGACAGGCCACCTGGGAGATGCTGGGATGCCAGTAGCATGGCTCAGGCCAAGTCCCACAGCCTCAGAACCAGGGAAGCCAATGGTGTAATTCTCAGTCTGAGGCCAACGGCCTTGAGGGCCTGGAGGGCCACGGGTTTAAGTCGTCAAGTGCAAAGGCTGAAGAGCCTGGAGTTCTGATGTCCAAGGGCAAGAGAAGAGTGTCCCAACTCTAGGAGAGAGAGAGAGGAAATCACCTTTCCTCTGCCTTTTTGGTTCTACCCAGGCCCCCAGCTGACTGGAGAGTGCCTTCCGCACTCACTCCACAGGCTCACAAATCTTCTCTGGAAACACGCTCATAGACACACCCAGGAATAACCAATTTGCTAGGTATTCCTTAATCCAGTGAAACTGACACCTAAAATTAACCATCCACCACAGCTTATATCAGTGCAACCCCATTACACTGGAACTGGAATTATCTCCTTCCACTGTCAGGCTGTGTTATGTTTGACTAATAAAAGTACACAACCAATCAATTCCAAGAACACATAAATACCAAAATAAATGCCTACAGCATATAACTCTGTCCAGCAGTTTTCTTAAAAATACAGTCTCAAAGAGTAAAGGAAGAAAGGTGATGATTAACAGAGGGAAGAGTTGTTCAGTCCTACAGCTTCTTCAGTTAGTAGCAGCCATGCACAGAGCAGGCTGCCTAGTTTTCTCACTGATACAGACCTTGCATTACTGCCCAGAATCACATATTAGAGACATGCTTAAAAGCAGTTTTCTTAAGCAGGTAGAATCATCAGTGACAAGATACCATTACTGTACCAATTTTACTTTTCCATATAACTCAAATCGATTTTGTAAACAGTGGAAGTTCCTTCCAGATTGACAACTGGTTAATTACAAATTAACCTAAGTACTACATGGAGAAGCGGGAGAGAGAAGGAATGTAAGAGAACTTCGCTTAATTCGCTGGACAAGTGAGTGAATGAAGGGCCATTTCAACAAGTACCATTCTAATGCTGGAAGCCTGTATGTCTAGCCATCAGTTCTCTATCTAAAGAATTGTAATTCTCTAACCCGACAGAAAAATAATTCCAAGATTTGTTTCTCAGGTTCAAAGTATTTAGTTATCAATTTAGAACTTGTTCTTATCAAAAAAATCTTGATTAATATTTATATAGCTTGTTTACATCCAATTATTTTCCCCAATTATATTTTAATATACTAAATACTATAATAACACGATTAATCTTTAGACTTCTTTTCAGCTGTAATAAATTCAATCATACTCAGAATACTAATGAAATTCTAGTGACCGTCACATTTCAGTAGCTTGGCTGTAGATTATCCTCTTTTAATCAAATTAGGTAATCCATGTGAAAAAATACCATAAGATAACAATATAAACCATCATTAAAGATAGCAAAATTCATTTATACTTATCCCATAAACTAACATGTATAAAATCATATGCACAAAGTAAAATTTTACACAAAGTATTTCAGAGGAAGGAGATTAATAATATATAACATCAATTTTTGGTGAAATGGAACCTCAGCAAGAGTAAATTTCTATGCCACGAGAGACTGTCATGCATTATAATCTGCTATCATTTTTGCTCAGCATTTTTCTGTAACACATATACCTAATTGGAATACACCTGGCCTGTATTGTTTAATTTTCTGATACTAACTCTATACACATGTGAACTTAAAAACAGTGCCAAAACACTGGAATAATGTTAATGAGCTAAAACAATTGAGAGAGCCAGTCTCCTAGTGGTTCAACTGGGTTACACATATTGTAAAAAATATTTTTTTTAAACTTTCAAGATAGGATTTATTTAAAACAAAAAAGTACCTAAATTAGTGTAAATTCACTATTAACTCAAATTATTTGATTCAGATGACTAAGTGGGGATGTACTTTTATGGTGTCACAGAGCACCAAAAATAATGCCAAATAAATTCAGGTCCAGGTCAATAAAATTATGGAGTAATATTAACTATAAAAATAACTGGATTATAGTGAGGCACAGTGGCTCATGCCTGTAATTCCAGCACTTTGGGAGGCTGAGGTGGGAGAACTGCTTGAGGCCAGGAGTTTGAGACCAGTCTGGACAACATAGCAAAACTCTGTCTCTACAAAAAAATCTAAAAACAGCTGGCTCTGCTACTCAGGAGGCTGAGGTGGGAGGATTGCTTGAGCCCAGGAGTTTGAGGCTGCAGGGAGCTATGATTGCACTGCTACACTTCAGCCTGGGCAAAAGGGTGAGATCCTGTCTTTAAAAAAAAAAAAAAAGACATTATGATCAGCACACTAATACAATGTCAAGTTTTTCATGTAAATTTTACTTATAATTATGTATGCGCAAAACATACACAAAAGCACACTGTTTTCCATATATCTGAAGGGTGCTCTTATGTAAATGTACCAAGAAAGAGGAGCAGTGAACGACAGAAAGAGAACCATAAAACACACACAAACTGAGGACTAATATACTATATAGAATTTATGAATTAGATATATTTAAATAATGATTAACACCCGGTGAAAACATTCTCAAGAAGTCCTTCTAAATATTATTATAATTTAAATTGACTCTTAATAAATACATCCAAATCTTTGCATTAAAATTTTAACTTCAGATATTTTAAACCAAGCATTATCACCAAATTTATAACCAGATTTGGAGTGATTTGGATGTTAACACATTTGAAAATAACATTGAGTTAAGCTCTACATTAGTGGCATCCTACTTCTCTTAAGCAGTTCCACTTTTCAAAATCCCTAAAAACTCCAGTTATGCACAACTGCCAACCCAGGTTAATAATAGAAATGAACCATATTCATCTGAAACCACAAGACTGTCAGGTGACATACCAAGAAGTCAAATTTAACTCAAATAAAAACCTCTCTATGCTGCAAAGCAAAAAGGCTTATTAATCTTAGCAATGGGACCATGGGGGGGTGGGGGAACTTCAAGAAATCTGTTGCCCATGACAAAATCTATTTTTGCAAAAGCCTCCATCTATCCAGTCCTGTGTTTTCACAAGCAACATTCTGCTCTTTTATTTCACTGAAGATTCTGGGATTTTTACAGAAGCAAATTATGACCACTTTTCAATTCCTTTACCTCTTCTACTGTAAGTGCATGACTAAGAGAAAATCAGTCTAAGTATCCTGTAAACTAAGCGCTGTCCTGGCAGCTGGTGCAGATCTGGAATGCCAATGTCATTTTTTTAAGGGTGCTTTAACTCAATAAGGGCTGTTCCTGAGCAGAGTGCTCCGGCAACCATGGTGAGAACCTAGCTCTTCAACAATCCACATCTACAAGGAATTCAGGGGTTCATCTAGTAGACAAAAAAACAAACAAAACAAACAAACAAAAACAGAAAATAGCTCCTTTCTCAACTTCTGTGTATCCCAAGTCTGTTATTTCAGACAAATCCACATACACATTCTTGGAAGCCACAGCAAGCTTGTATTCCACCCAGCTGACAAGCAAGCAGAAAAGCCAGCTGCAATGATTACAGAGCCCAGAGTCAGTATGCAAGTTGGTTCACTAATCTCAACTCTTTTATGTTGAATTCAAGCAGACAAGTTAAGCACAAAATAATGCCTTTGAATTTATAAGCCTCAATATAACTACCATATTACAGTACTTGGCTGGTTCATAAAATAAACACTTTACACTGTCTTTCAGTGGGTTTGTATTAACATGTATCAGCATGTTCTTCCCAAAAAACCAAAAGGTACATCTTTGTATGTACGCTGAGATGACTAATTCAGTAACAGAAATGCCTTAATACAATGAGCTACTAACCTGCACCCTAACAGACAATTTGCTGAGACCAAGAATCATTCCCCACACCCAGCATGGCAGAAAACAGAAGAATGGGCTCTAAATCAACCGAACTTGAATTTAAATTCCAACTGTGCCACATACCAACTCACTATGATCTTAGAGAAGTGCCTTAACTTCTCCAGTCCTCAAATTATTAATCTATAAAATAGAACTATCTCTAACATCTACAGGAATAGTGCTTTCCTCTTCAACCCTTAAAAAAATGTGTCACACATATTAAGAGTTCAAAAAACATTTGGTGAATTACTGACATGCTACTGTGTGGCTACGTGTCTCTTCAACATTTGCTGCTTCCTTGTCCCAGTTATAAAATTTGTAACTTTAATTTTAATACTTTATATTTAATTGAAGTAATTCTGGTACTTGATATATATAACTACCTGTCACAATGGGTGTGGTAATTTCACCACAATTAGGAAGAAACTTTTAAAATTCATCTTTGATTATTTAAGTTCGAAGCCTGCATACAGACACAAAAGTAAACTGAATGCTTTTACAAAGTCTGGTCTGGTGGAATAAGAAATATCCCATACCTAGAATCTTTGAGATGAAATACCTGAGCAATTTACAGGTCAATTTATTAGAAGTTTAGAAACGTCCTAAAGCTAAAACTACATTTAAGTTTGTTTCATATTCATATACCTACTCAATACATGGCACAGTGCTAACTGCTCCACATGCACTGCCTTCAATCCCTACTGTCAATCCCAGAAGCAATCATGATGTTTATTTTATATAGAAACACAGCTAAGGTTTCACAGCCCATTTGTGATAGACCTGTGATGCAAACCTGGGTTTAATATAGTCACACATAGTACAAGCATGCTTACCGCAGTAGTAAATGTATTGAGGAGGGGGAAAAAACCTAAAAACTACTAAAATGCCCATCAATAGGAGACTTGGTGAATAAATTGTGGTACGTTCATTCAGTGGTATATTGTGCCTTTAAAAGGATGACACTGAGCTATATGTGAAGACCTCCAAGGTAATTATTACATGAAAAAAAGGTTCAAAACACTATACCATCAGTATGGGAGCAAACAAACATATCAATATGCTTATAATGCATTAAACATTTTCAAGATGCTTATATGCATTAAACATTTTCAATAAAGATAAATAAGAAACAATACAAAGACACAAAACTAACTGTTAAAAGACTCCAAGGAAATGAAAATGGAATGCATTATGCTCATCTATACCCCTAGTCTAATACCAAAACTGTGCATTCATTTCAATAAGCACTTCTTTGGTTTTCAGAGTTTTGGATACCCTCTCCTCCAAAGAATACAAAATAGCTTGATAACTATCATACTCTTATGGTAGAACAAAATGGTCTGTTTTTCCAGAAGGGTTTCAGGATAGAAAAGAATCTGGCCAGAGAAAATTTTGATGGCCACTAGTTAGAAAACCAGCAAAGAGCCACAAAACTAAGAAACAATGGAAGAAAAGGATATGTGACAAAACATTTCCAGTGGGAAAGCTGGTAGGTAAATTAAACAGAAGGTTATTTCTCAACATACTAAGTCTCTATTGACCCAGATGCTTAAACCAAAAATCAAAAAGTCACCAAGTCCTGCTGCTTTCTATCTCCTAAATGTCCTGAGTCAGACCACCACCACAATCACATTGCCACCATTCTAGACGGAGCCACCATAATCCCTCACTGCTTAAATTATTCTTCCAGCCGCTCTTTCTACCTTCCTCCAATTCATTCTCCACACTGTAGTCAAACACTGCAGCCAAAGTGGAAAAATCTTAACATGTCGGTCATCTACTTTAAAATCCCTCATTAACACCACATAGCTCTCAGGATAAAGTCCTAAAAGTTTTAGTACACTTGGCCTTTACCTACCCTCTTCCCCCCTCATCCCCTCGTCCACATCCGCTCCAATAGATTCTTTAAATGAAAAGTTTTCAGTATAAACATCCTTCATTTGGTTATTTCTTTGGTCTGGCATACTTTCTTCTGTCTTTCCCCTATTAGCATGGTTCACTTTTCAGGTCTCAGCTTACATGTTACTTTACACAAGAAGCCCTCCTGATCACTTCCATCACCAACCCTGCATCTGCAGTAGCTTCCCCCTGAAAGCTAAGATTTACTGCAGTCAAAGAATACAAATCACAATCAGCAAAGGGAAAAGGCATATGGGCAAAGTTCAGGGGAAATCAAGTGCAAGCTTCCAAGTGTCCTTTCCTAGTGGAGACACAAAGGATGCACTTAAATCCTCTAGTAATGATGTGCTTTTATTGAGCAATAATCCCATAATACCCACGGTTTTTACTGGGGATTGGTTACACAGGTACCTCTGACTAGCACCCATCAAAATCCAGATTGTCAGAAGTAGGGATTTAGTATAAACCACACTGCACAAATAGCTGAGTCACAATAAGCCACACGTACCACGTAGGCAAAGTTTCGTATCACTGTCTATCAGTCTGTTTATCAGTCAAGCCTCCAGATGCCTGCCAAAGGCCAATCCTGCAAGCAGGCCTCTGTAAGGAGAGCAGTATTAGCACTGCCACGTTAACTCCTTTTTGCATGCCTGTTTCTCCTTCCTTTTAATAACAGAACTACCAGAGTTCTCACAAGCACAGCTGCCTAGCTAGAGACTTCATTTCCCAGCTTCCCCTGCATCTGAGTGTGGCCATATTACTAACTTAGAGTTAATGGAATGGAATACAGTAGTTCTCCCTTATCCATGGGGGATAACATTCCAAGACCTCCAATTTACACCCAAAACTGCGGATAGTACCAAACCCTATATACGCTATGTGCTTTTGATCTGACAACCAAGATGCCTACTAAGTGACTACAAGCCAGGTCACACCTGCAGTGCGGATACACTGGGCAAAGGGATGATTCATGGGGGGGCTGGGGCAGAGCGGGATGGCGCAAGATTTCATCATGCTACTCAGAATGGTGAACAATTTGTAACTATTGTTATAATTGCTTATTTTTAGAATTTTCCATTTAATATTCTCAGACCATGATTGACCACAGGTAACTGAAACCAAAAAATGCAAAACGACAGGTAAGAGGAGACTACTCTAAAAGAGGAATTAGTGTGTGCAGATTCTATGGAATCTTCTTAAAGACAAAGTGCTTTTCCTTCCTCTCTCCTTAGCCCTTCCAGATAGCTACGAAACAGCAATAACCAGAACATTCCCCTTAGATCAAAAAGAGAAGTCACGTGTTAAAGATGGCAGAGACGTCACAGTTGACTTACCAGTTTGGATCACTAGATGACTTCATTAAACTGCACTAACTGCCAAGCACTACCCACCTATATTTCACTATTACATACGAGGAAAACAGTTTTACCTTACTTTACTATATCTTGTGGTCTCTTATTATAAAGCTTAGTTTGTAACCCTGATACATGGTTATACCAGTCTGGGTTTGAACCTTACTTTTCAATTTATTTTCCTTTTCTGAGATCAGAACACACAGAAGAACATTTCCAACTCTGAATTTATGATTGGTATACACTGCCCTCTGACTTTTGTCACACCACACTTATGTTTTGTTTTGTTTTTTGAGACAGTCTCACTCTGTTGCCCAGGCTAGAGTGCCATGGCGTCAGCCTAGCTCACAGCAACCTCAAACTCCTGGGCTCAGGCAATCCTCCTGCCTCGACCTCCCGAGTAGGTGGGACTACAGGCATGCGCCACCATGCCTGGCTAATTTTTTCTATATATTTTTAGTTGGCCAATTAATTTCTTTCTATTTTTAGTAGAGATGGGGGTCTTGCTCCTGCTCAGGCTGGTTTCAAACTCCTGACCTTCAGTGATCCACCTGCCTCGGCCTCCCAGAGTGCTAGGATTATAGGCGTGAGCCACCGTGCCCGGCTCAGATCAACTTTTGAAAGCCACACACCTGATATCCTTTTTTGTTACATTTTAAACTCTTCCATTACGTTCTCTAAGATTTGGAAAAATTCATTCATAGAAACTCTGTTATTATGAAAGAGTAATCAGACTAAGAAAAGGTCACTCCCAGTATAAAATGAAGTCATCCCAATGCTTAGGTCTACATGTTCAAGGAGGAAAGCTTCTAAATACCAAGCTGCTAAACACCAAGAGAAGAACACACAACTAAAATTATCCAATAACATGATTTTTAAACACTTGCAAATTCTTAGAGCCCTAGAATATTTAGTATTTATCTGAAATATTTTAACAGTCATCAGATTTGAGATTTCTCCCAATGAAGCTCTTTTTTATAGAGGAAGGAGTGCGGGACGCTTCTACAGCCAGACTTACAAAACCAGTGTTTCCTCATGCTCTCAGTAACTACTAAGGATCACCATAATGTCATCTATTAGTTAATAACTTACTAATATTACAAGGCTTTTATAAATAGCATCTAAGCAAATGAATACACTATGATGTGTTACATATTATTTCTGTACTAAGGTCCACAAAAGTGGATGTGACCCAATCAAGTTGCCAGTTTCTCGGAAATTCCTGATTTCATATAAGCATATGCTTAATTAAAAATCATTATGATCAAAGAAAGACTTTAATGCATAGTTAAGCTACACTGGAATGTGTTTGTTTAGTGTCTAGTTTCCAGTTCCAAACTGCTATAAATACGATATGGGAGAGCAAACAAACCTACGTAATACCAACTGGTACTAGAAGACAACAGGGCTTTTCCCCCTCCCCTAGCAAACAGTTATTTTATTGTGTATGTTATATTTTCAGAAAGCTGAACAATCTTTCCTCTGGGCTTTTAAAATTAACATGTAAACATCTACCAGTATATATTTAACTGAAGATTTGGGCAAGAAGAAAATGTAAAATCCCAAAGTATCTTTTATACACAAATGTAATAAAACAGGATAAGATACAATTTTTAAAAAAAGAATATATATATAATCTAATCAATTATCTGATAATTTCATGTTGAATTTATAAAATATTTTAAGGTAGCATTATTGACAGTCATCTCTGCTCTCTAAGTAAGTACAGAATTTTGTGCTAGTGACTTTAGTTTGTTTTTTATCAAAATTAGTTTGGAAAAACTGAATTAAGTACATACATATAAAAGTATTTCTAGTCCCTGACTTCTAAAGCATTGTCCCCAACTTTAAATTTTAACTTCTGAGAAATCCATTACATACTTAAGGAAAGCCAAACTTCACAATAGTTGATACACTAAATTTCCTACTGCTGTATGAGCCAGAGAAGAGACCAGTGGCTGCCGGCCATGACAGGTAGCACAAGGGAATCCTTTGGGGCACTGGAATTGTTTCGTACCAATGGTAGTGGTTGTAAGAATCTAGCCATGTGTAAAACTAACAGGACAGGGCTGCAAATAAGTACCTGCACCTGCATATTCATAGCAGCACCATTTACAACAGCCAAAAGATGGAAACAGCCCAAATGGCCATTGAGGAATTCTCATTCATATTCTCTCTCTCTCTCTCTCTCTCTCTCTCTCTCACACACACACACACACACACACACACACACACAGACACACACACTCTTTCCTCTCTCTTTCTCTCTCCAATGGAATATTATTCAGCCATGAAAAGGAATTAAGTACTGATACATGCCACAACATGGATGAATCCTGAAAAAATACTAAGTGAAAGAAGCCAAACACAAAAAGTCACGTTACCTGATTCCATTTATATGAAATACCCAAAATAGGAACCAGGCATGGTGTCGCACCTGTAATCCCAGCTACTCGAGAGGCTGAGGCAGGAGTTCAAGGATGCAGTAAGCTACAATCAGGCCACTGCACTCCTGCCTGGGTGATAGAGGAAAATCTTGTTGAGACAATGAGAAGGGGAGAGGAGAGGATGGGAGGAGGAGGAAGAGAGGAAAGGAGACGGAGGGGGAGGAGAGTGGAGGGGCAGACAGAAGGGGAGGAGAGGATAGGAGAGAGGAGGAAGAAAAAGAAAAGAAATAAATCCAGAGAGAGGGAAAATACAAATTGGTGGTTGCCAGGGGTTTTAGGAGTATGAGGAGGAGAAACTCCTTAATGGACAAGAGGCTTTTCTTTGGAGTAATGGAAATGTTTAGGAATCAGATAGAGTAGGTAGTCACGCAACACTGAATATACTAAATGCCACTGAACTGTTCAGTTTAATATGGTTAATTTTATGGTGTATGAGTTTTATCTCAATAATTATACACATACAAAGCATATATACACATATATATCTCTTCACAGATAAGCAACATGTTGGTAATAATGACCGTGACAATGACAATAATGATGATACAGTGATAATGACGTGAGCTTTAAAAACAGAGGGTACACCTGCCTTCAACATGCCTAACGTTTACGGAACATGCAGAACATCGGGAACAGGTAAACATTCATTTAAAAAAAAGAGCTCCAGCCATCTTCTTTGAAACAACAATTCAAAAAATTGAGATTCTTGTTTCATTGTCAAGTTTTATTTGAAAGACAAAGCTTGAAAATGATTTCAGCAAACCTTTGAAATCACACAGTTTCTGCATTTGGCTTTGACAGCTGTGTAAGTATATGAAATTCACCAATAAAGTGAAAACATGGCCTCATCTACAAAGCCCATGAACAGCTGCAGTTGGTGAGGAGTGAGACCTGTCACCAACACAAGAAAGTGTGGCCCCTGATGGGTAACTAACTGCTTCCCAATTTCCAGAGCTGAGCAATATGACATAAGGATGAGAGGGCCTTAAAGCAAAAGGCCACAATTCATGCATTTATTTGTTCAACAATTGGCATAATGCACGTGTCATATACTGCGGGAACACCGAAAAAGGCCCTAAACTTCGAAAGCTCATAGTTCAAATTCAAACCTCATGAGGATGTAGAGCAAATGAAATTCTCCTATGTGACAGAGTCAAAACTGGTACAACCACTTCGAAAAATAATGTGCAGAATCTAACAAAGCTAAACATCTACCTATCTTATGATCTATAAATCATTCTGAGGTACATATTCCAATAGTAATGTGTGCATATCTTTCCCAAAAGACTTGCACAAAAATGTTAATAGCAGCATTATTTACTATGATCCCAAAATGGAAATGACCCAAATATTCATCAACAGTAGTGTGGGTAAAGAAAATCGTGGCGTACTCCCACAACGGAACACTGTCCTGCTGTAGTTCTCAGCCAGTTCTCCCTCCAGGGGACATTTGCCATGTCCAGAGACATTTTAGGTTGTTACAACTGGGAGTTGCTATGGCATCCAGTGAGTAGTTGCTACTGGCATCTGTCCACCAAAAGACATATATAAAAATATTCATGGCAACACTATTCTTAATAGTCAAAATTTACAAACAACTTTTTGGAAATAATTCTCCATCAATATTATAGAATGGATAAATTGTATATTCACACAAGAAAATACTACACAGCAACAACTACTGTTACAAGTGACAATATGGATAAATTTGAAATACACTGAAAACAAGTCAAACACAAGAGTATGTGATTACAATATGATTCCATTTATTAGTTATTAAGTATGGAATGTCCAACTTCTTTAAGTACTAAGTTTGGCAGTTGATACCGCTGGCATTTTACTTTAACACTTCTTGGGGTTTTTTTTTTTCATTATCGTGAAGGTACATCCTTATTCTTTCAAACACACGTTTTGGCTTGTGATTATCTTTCAATTTTTTTTTATAGCAATTTTTGTGAAACCACATATAAGTAAAAAAATTTGTTGTTATTTTCAAATATGAGTTTCACTGTGGAAACAATACAGCGCAGACAGCATGAAATATCAATAAAGTGTTTGGGAAGATGTGGCTAATGAACACACACAGTACATAGATGGTTTGAGAAGTTCCATTCTGGTGATTTTAATCTTGAAAATGAGCCACATATACCTTTAACTATAGAACTGAAAGCTATACTGGAAGCGAATCCGTATCTCAACCTACACGTGAATTAGCAGCAACATTTGACTATTCCAAAAATACTGGACCATTTGAAACAAATGGGCAAGATAAACAAGCTGGATAGATGGGTACTGGTACCACATGAATTAAATAGGCGTCACAAGAGAAATCGTCTCGAAGTTGTTCTCTGCAGTCACAACACAAAGGTGAACCATTTCTACACCATGTTGTTATGTGTGATGAAAAATGGATTCTGTTTGACAGTCACAAGCATTTGGCACAATGGTTAGATAAAGATGACGTGCAGAAACACAGTCCAAAACCAAATAGTCATCCAAAAAAGCTAATGGTGTCTGCTTGGTGGCCCGGCGCTGGTATTATCCACTACAGCTTCATGAAACATGCTCAGTCAATCACAGCAGATGTCTATTGCAACCAAAATGAGAAGGATACTTCCAATGAAGCAGCTGAGATGGTCAAGAGAGACAGGCCAATCCCCTCGCAAGACAGTGCTCCACGACATGTTGCACAAACAACGCTGCTCAAACTACATACGATGGACTTGGAAACTCTATGTCATCCACTGTATTCACCAGACCTTGCACCAACTGACTACCACCGCTTCCAGGCTTTGGACCATTTCTTGCAAGGAAAAATATTCACTTCTCAACACGCCTTTCGTGATTTCATCACCACTCTCCAGGCTTCTCTGCTGCTGGCATAAGCAGCTACTGTTAAGATGGCAAAACTGTGTTGGTAGTTTAGGCGCATACTTGATTAACTGTACTGCTTCTTGTTTGAGATCTTTGCTTAGATCTAGTAGAAATTGTTTTATAAATCTGGGAGCTCCTGTGTTAGGTGCATATATTAATGTATTTAGGATGGTCAGCTCTTCCTGTTGAATAATCCTTTATTATTATGTAATGACCACCTTTGTCTTTTTTTACCATTGTTGATTTAAAGCCTATTTTATCTGATATGAGAATGGTTACCCATATTGCATGGAATATTTTTTTCCATCCCTTCACCTTGGGTCTGTGTGAGTCCTTGTGGTTTACATGTGTTTCTTGGAGACAGCATATACTTGGAGTATATTCAGCCAGTCTATGCCTTTTAAGTGAGACACTAAGACTGCTCATGTTCAGCGTTAGCATTGATATGTGGGATACTGTTCTGTTCACCATGTAAGATGATACCTTGTTTTGTTTTCCCCTTTGCACTATTGTTTTATGAGAACTGTGAGCTTTAACTTTGGGGTATTTTTACACTGGTGGATATCTATTGTTCTGTTGCATGTATAACTCAGTTCTGAGTATTTCCTGTATGGCAGGTTTAGCAGTGACAAATTCCCTAAGTGTTTGCTTGTTTGGAAAAGTCTTTATTTCTCCATCATTTATGAAGCTTAGTTTTGTGGGATACAAAATTCCTGGCTGGCAGTTGTTCTGTTTAAGATAAAAAATGGGGCCCCAATCTCTTCTGGCTTCTGAGGTCTCCACTGAGAAGTCTGCTATTAGCCTGAGGGGTTCTCTCTTGTAGGTTCATTGTTGCTTTCATCTTGCTGCTTATAGAATTTTCTCCTTCATTTTGACTTTGGCCAAGGTGATGACTATGTGTCTTGGGGATGTCCTATCTGCTGTGAATCTTCCCAGTATTTGACGATCATCTTGTACCTGGATATCTGAATCTCTGGCGATACCAGGGAAGTTTTTCTCAAAAGAATAGGTTTTCCATCCTTTCTGCTTTTTCTTCCTCTCCTTCAGGGATACCTATAATTCACATATTGGTTTGTTTCACATAGTTTCATATTTTTCTGAGTGATTGTTCATTCTTCTTTATTCTTTTTCTGCATCTCTGACTGACTGGGTTAGTTCAAGAGCCTTGTCTTCAAGCTCTGGGATTCTTTCTTCTGCTTGGTCTGGCTTGTTGTTGAATCTTTCCACTGTATTTTGAAATGCTATAAATGACTTTTTCTTTTCCTTTAAGTTCTGTTATGCCCTTTCTTATGTTGTCTAGCTCTTTAGCAACTTTTTTATTTTTTGAGGTACTGAAATTTTTTTGGCTTCTTTGTGTTGTTTTCAACTTTCTCTTCACTCCCATTCATCTTATTTGCCATCTACTTCTAAATTCCATTTCTGATGTTTTGGTAATTTTCTTTTGATTGGGGTCTATTGCTGTAGATTCATCGTGATCCCTTGGGGGTATCAAACTAGATTGTTTTTTCATGTTGCCAGAATTCTTTTGCTGGTTCCTTCTCATCTGAAACCTCTCATCTTGGCTAAGCGCAGACAGGTTTGCAGTGCATCCATTCTCCTTTGCTGGGAACTCTCCTACTTAATGAGAAAAAGAGGTCCCTAGATGGCACTTTTGTAACCTACTCTGGAAGGCTGATCCGGCAGGGGACGGGTAGATTCACAGAGAGCCTGTAATGTAGCTGTTGTGTGTTGTCCCTTGTGTTCCCTTATTATTGTCATATAGCACCAAATTAGGTGCTAGATGATCTTCACGCAGAGCGGTGGGTTGGTCCCCAGGCCACTGCTGGAAACTCTGGTTGGGGGCAGGGCAAGTCCTTTTCCACAGAGGCTGGCACTGCAGGAGATTGCTCTGCCCAGTTCTCCCTGCGGCAGTGAAATGTCAACTGGGTGAGGCTATCTAGGCAGTGATATTGGGAGTCAAGGCTGTGGGCATTCATTCCAACCAGGTCCAGGTACAATGGCAGCTAGAGGCTACCAGGTCCCTGACAGAACATTGGGGAGTGGTTCTAGATAGAAGATCAAACCAGCCACAACATCCCCTTAAGGCACAACCTAATCCAGAGAAAAGCCCTAACTTTCTTCAATTTTAGGAAGGTTGAGAGTGGTAAGAAAGCTGCAGAAGAAAAGTTAGAAGCTAGCAAAGTATGGCATATGAGGTTTAAGGAAAGAAACCATCTCTATAACATAAAAGTACAAGGTGAAACAGCAAGTTATCCAGAAGATCTAGCAAAGATAACTGATGACGGTGGCTATACTAAACAACAGATTTTCAATGTAAACAAAATAGCCTTATCTTGGAAGAAGACGCCATCTAAGACTTTCATAGCTAAAAAGAAGTCAAATGCCTAGCTTCAAAACTGCAGAGGACAGGCCAACTCTCACGTTAAGAGCTTACAGAGCTGGTGACTAAGTTGAAGCCAATGCCCATTTACCATTCTTAAAATCCTAGGGCCTTAAGGATGACATTAAATCTACAACGCCTATGCTCTAGAAATGGAACAACAAAAGCCTGAATGACAGCCTATTTGTTTACAGCATGATTCACTGAATATTTTAAGCTCAATGTTGCAATGTATTGCTGTGAAAAAAAGATCCCTTTCCAAGTTATTAGTGCTCAATGACAATGCAACTGGTTATCCAAGAGCTTTGATGGAGATGCATAAGGAGATTAATGTTTTCAAACCTGCTAACACAACATCCATTCTGCAGTCCATGGATCAAGCAGTTATTTCAACTTTCAAGTTTTATTATTTAAGAAACATGTTTTGTAAGGCTATCATTGCCATAGATAGTGATCCCTCTGATGAATCTGGGCAAAGTAAATTGAAAACCTTCTTGAAAGGATTCATTATTACAGATGCCATTAAGAATATTCATGATTCATGGAAGAAGGTCAAAACACCAACATTAACAAGAGTTTGATAGAAGTTGATCACAACTCTCATAAATGACTTTGAAGAGTTCAAGACTTAAGTAGAGGATGTAACTGTGGTGGAAACAGCAAGAGAACTAGAATTAGAAATGGAGCCTTAATATGTATTGCTGCAATCTCATGGCAAAATTTTAACAGATGAGGAGTTGCTTCTTATGGATGTGCAAAGAAAGTGGTTTCTTTTTTTTTTTTTTTTTTTAAGGCTAGTCAAGTGAAGCAGTGGGAGTGGAGAAGGAACAAAGGAATCTGTAACTATTTGTCATCGATTAGTTGTAAACACCACTGTATTCCAACCAGCCGAAGAAAGTGGTTTCTTGAGATGAAATTTATTCCTGGTGAAAAAGTTGTGAACATTGTTGAAATGACAACAAATGATTTAGAACATTACATAAACTTAGGTGATAAAGCAGCAGCAGCGTTTGAGACGAGTGAATCCTATTGTGAAAGAAGTTCTATTGAACGTAAAACGCTATCAATCAGCATCACATGCTACACAGAAATCTTTCATGAAAGGAAGAGTCAATGGATGCAGACAACTTCACTGTAGTCTGATTTTAAGAAATTGCCAGCCACTCCAACCTTCAGCAACCACCATCCTGATCAGTCAGCAGCCATCAACCTCAAGGCAAGACTCTCTACTAGCAAAAAAGATTACATACAACTCACGAAGGCTCAGATGACCGTTAGCATTTTTTAGGAATAAAGTATTTTTAATTTAAGCATGTACATTAATTTTTAGACATAATGCTACTACACACTTAACAGACTATGGTATAGTATAAACATAACTTTTATATGGACTGGGAAACCAAAAATGTATGTGATTCGCTTTATTGCAACATTAGCTTTATTGAGGTGGTCTAGAACTGAATCCACTGTATCTCCAAGGTATGCCTGTGTACTGTGAAATTAGTCTTCCTCACTCCCTGTCTTCTCCCTATCCCTTACACAGAAACTGACAAAGAAATGCCAGATTAAGTGTCATTAGGGTTTTAAGAGAAAGAGGTTTAGACACAGATCTGAAAACAGAGGATTAAGGGGAAGAATGAGAATGAGCTCTTGGAAATTAAAAAACACACAAAAATTCACCCAAAAATAAGACTGATGAAATCAGAAGTAGAATAGAAAGCTAACGAGACAGAAGTTAGAAGAGGAAAAAAACAAGAAACTTGAAGGATCATTATAGGAGACTTCTCCTGGAGATCTTACAAATAAAAGTTCCAGAGAAGTGATGCGATCAAAGAAATCATATAATAAAATTCCCCAGAACTAAAATATCTCCAGTTTGTAAGGTCCACCAAGTATCAGCAAATGAATTAAAGAACAAAAACAAATAAACACTGACAACAAATATTCCACAAGGTATACCATTGTGAAATTTCAGAATGAAGATGACGAGAAAATCCGAAAAGCTTCCTAGGGGTTAGAGTTATGATTTTGGACTTCTCAGCTGCAATATTGGAAGCCAGAAGACAATCAAGCAATATCTTCAAATTTCTGAGTTAAAATGAATCTCAACGTAGAATTCTATACTTACCATACCTCCAACCAAACACAAAAATAGAATAAAGACATTTTCAGACTTGCAGAGTCTCAAAAATATACCTCCCACACACTCATTCTCAAGAAGTTCCTGGAGAGATTTGCTCTACCAAAATACAAGAATAATTCAAAGAAGAAGAATCCATGGAAGCCAGTCAATGGGGAATCCACAAACAAAAGGTCAAAAGAATTCCAGAGAGGAAGGCAAAGGAAGCCTCATATCACTGTAGAGCAGACCTATGTAGGGCCAGCAGTCCAGACTGAAGCTGGAGAAGGGTTGAAGGTTCCAAACAGGATATATGCAGGAGGAGAAAATATGAACTGATTATCTGATAAACAATATCTACGAGAGAAATTGTTCTGAGAGGTGTTTTATGGAGCTACTGAGGGACACAGAATTACTTAGCTAAAGATTTCAAAGAAAACAATGCAAACCAAAAAAAAAAAAGTATTTATCTTCAAGAAAAAGAAACATAAAATATGCTTAGCTCAGCAGTGAACAAATATTTACAATGTAATAATATAGTTAACCTCGATCATTTAAATCAACTGAAAATTTTAATATTGGAAGAGGGAAGGCGACAGGGAAGGGGACAAGGAAGGGTATGTGTATGTAAGACCTAAATCTTTAATTATCCAGAAATTAATAATACCTAAAATAAAGAAAAAACCCAGTACATTCATATTTTTCAAAAATATAAAAGTAAATGCCCAAAGAAACAACACAATAATTTAAAAAGTATTATAGCTGCTTGTAAGAGCAGGGCTAAGTTTGAGGCAGGGTGGCACAGGGAACTACTATCATAATATTTAAGTAAATTCCTGCAATGATGCTGCTGAGTGAGGGCAAGAATTCAACAAGTAAAATTTGGAGTCAGATTATAACAAGTAACAAACTTGTTCAGCTAACCAGACAGGAGTCCATGACTGATACTAACCATCTTACAGATGCTGCATTAACGGGGAGGAGGGGGTTTACTGTTTAGTCTTCAAAGTACATTCAAAGTTATTTCTTTGACAAAAAGGTAAGCTTATTAGCCAGGCTCAGGGGGCCGCACCTGTAGTCCCAGCTACTCAGGAGACTGAGGTGGGAGGATCACTGGACCCAGGCGTTCAAGTCCAGCCTGGGCAACACTGCAAAACTCTATTTCTTTAGGAAAAAATTAATATTTAAATTATTCACAAATAATTTCTACTGTGCTTCTGTATTTTATAAATACACAGTTTATGTTTTATAATCTAAAGCAATTAGAAATTAATCAAAGATAATACAAAATCTGTATCTGTGGAGTCATATCAAAAAACTCCATTTTATTCACCTTCTCATTAACTTTACAATCTGTAGTTTCTTGCCATAAATGAAAATCTTCAAAAATTATACAACAGACCATAACAGGATGGGAAAGCAGGCCAAAAAGCCACAAAAAGCCTGCCAGCTGTGTCCTCCAAATGGCATCATAACTGTATAAACTGAGACGGCGCAGACCTACCTGTTCCTGACACCAACTCTGCCACTCTGGCCACTAGGATTATTCTAGGGAGAACCAAAAGTATATGAGGGTGGTCAACCACCTTTGGGGTGACTTGAGATAAAACCCTGCTGTGTCAAGAGACACTCTGCATTGGGCAGTGTGAGTACAAGGAAGCACCCCTGTGTCCCCAAACAGCTAGGTTATACTGTTACTCCAGTTCCCGACGGAGTCCCTTAACAATCTTAGAAGGCCTAAGGACACAGAATGTTCAAAGAGAAGAGAAATCCTATAGTACCTCAAAACCTCTTGTGTTCTTGAAATAAACTCTGATTACCAAAAAGAGCCCATTATTTCATTTATTCCTCATCTATTCAGCAAACACTGAGTGTGTCAGGGAAGGCAACGGCCTGTGCGCGCGCACACATACTAATTTTAACAAATGTTATGGGGGCATAAATGAGGGAATATAACCTATTCTGCAAAATCAGGCCATCCTTGCAACCTTAAAAAAAATTAAAATAACAATGACATTTTCCTTTAAATTAGTAAACAATGATTTCAAAGAAAAATCTGCTTAAATTATTACTCATTGAATGAATAACTTCAGGCAAACAACCTGAAACAAGAACATCTTTGTTATATGAAATGGAACGTTTTCAATTCAGTGACTGTTTTATTCATTTATTCATTAATCAAATATGTATTGAATGCCTTCTTGGAGCTGAGCACCAGAAGCACAGCACTGACCAAGTCAGCAGAAGGCTGTGCCCTTACCAAACTTACAATCCAGTGAAGAACACAGATACATAAAAATGCAATTACAACACAAGAAAATGACTGCACCAATGGAGAAATACAGGAAAACGTGGGTTCTAATGTGTTGTAGCCACGGTATTCCAAATAGTATACAAACACAGGAAACAGATTATTCTCAAGAAATATGAAGTAGTTCAAATCAGAGCCCACATCTAGAGGAAAAACTTAAAAGATGACTGGAAAGGAGAAACTAGGGGACGAGAGGGTTCTAGGTCCTGAAGAGTGGGTCTGTTGTAAAACGCAAGTTTGGCCCCTCTTGCTCTCTCTCATACTCTCTCACGCACGTGATACCTTTTTCCATGGGATGACGCAGTCAGAAAATGTTCTGGGACTCCTCAGCCTCCAGAACTGTATGCCAAATAAATTTCTTTTCTTCATAAATTACCCAGTTTCCGGAAACAGCACAAAATGAACTAAAGCAGAGAATATGGGGAGAAATTATAACATCTGAGTACTTGCCATGTCATTTAATCCTCAAAACAACTCTAAGAAGGCATGTGCAATAAACACTGGGACACCCTGTCTCTAGCATCTACTCCCCCACCCCAAACAGCATTTTGTGAGAGACTGATGTCACTACGAGCTCCAGTGTACATCACAGCATCAGAGTGACTCCATCCCCCTTGCCACAGTACCTGAAATAGAGTCTACGCCTAAGCCAGTCAGGGCATGGATGGATGGCCACAAATAAATTCAGCGGTCATATCAACAGCACAGTGTTTAGGACTTTTGCTGGAAATCCTGAAGAATAACCTGTATCCTGGGTTGAGTGGTACGAGACAGGAGACCTAGAAGCATTGCTTCTAGCTTTTCCTAATGACAAGAGAGAACAAACCCTGAGGACTCAGCAATTAAGTGCCAGATCTGAGGTTTAAAAACCAAGCAGTCTGATTTCAGAACCAAGAGACACAGACACACACACAAACACACACACACAAACACCCCACCTTTAACGACTATGTACATACAATGCTTCCCAAGGTTATATATACAGATAATATTGGGGCAGGGGTCTGAACTCAGGTCCATCACACCAGCTACAACACTATACAAGGACTGATATGCCAAACAGAGGAGTTTGGACTTGTGCTAAATAACAAAGGCTCTGAAACTCAAACATCTGAGTTCAAATCTTAATTTCATCATTTACTAGCCATGTGACCGTGGGCAAAATACTAAACTTCTCCATGTCTCTGTTCCCTTATTAATAAAATAGAGATAACTGGACCTAACACATAAAGCTATTGCAAGAATTAAATGAGTTAATATGTATAAAGCACTTAAAACAGTACATGGCACAGAGCAACCCCTTATTAAGCCATAAGGGTTCAATGAAGGTTTCTGGGTGATTTGGTCAGAAGGATGGCCTAGGAAAATCAGTTTAGCAGAATGGCATGGAGGGGAACACAGAAGTGGGAAAGCAATGTCAAGTTTTCAAGAAAGGCATTAAGGGTTTGAACGAGATGATGCAGGGAAAAGGAAAAAGAACTGAAGCTATTGCAGAATTTCCATCAATGGAACTTAACAAGTGAACAAATGTAGCAACCAGAGAGAGGGAGGAATAAATAAGATTCTCTGATTTTCAACTTGGTAGACTACGAATGGTGGTGCTAGGAACAGAAAAAAGATCAGGAGAGTATGTTTTAGGATTCCTTTAAATAAAAGTGAGTCCGATATGTTTTACATGGGAAATTAAGCAAGTCTTTCTTAAAAGATAATTTAAACTCGGCAGGACTTAAGACAATAATTATTACATTAGTAAGAAATGAGATCTAAGTTTCATAAACTGAATTATAAACCTGTATTTTTTCAACGAACACAGTTCTAAAAACCAAACCTAACTGCACTATTTAGGGATGGAAAGGCAAATCAAATTTAAAAAATTACAATATCTGCATTTCTTACTGCAAAATTAGAGTCTCAGGACCAAATATTGATACCATAGAGCATTACAAATAATTACTTACAATTGTCAGGTTCCCACTTTAATAAGATAGATATGATCCTGAAGGGGACTCTCTATAAAGACTACTGTAACTTTCTACTACTTTTATTATAGTATTAGAAAGTGCAATTTGTGGAGGGTGGTATTTTAAAAATAATAAAAATCTTATACGGACAAAAAATAACAAATGGTGGCAAGGATACAGAAAAAAGGGAACTCTCATACCCTGCTGGTGGGAATGTAAATTAGTATAGCCATTATGAAAACCAGTATTGAAGTTCCTCAAAAAGCTAAAAGTAGAACTACCACATGATCCAGCAATCCCTCTACTAAATATATATCCAAAGGAAATCACTATGTCAAAGAGACACCTGTACCCCCATGTTCACTGCACTATTCACAATAGCCAAAATATGGAATCAACCTAGGTGTCCATCAACAGAAGAATGAAGAAAATATGGTATATATACACAAAGGGATACTGTCCAGCCATTAAAAGAAATGAAATTCTTTTAATGAAATTCTGTCATTTGCAACAACATGGATAACCCTGGAGGGCCTTATGTTAAGTGAAACAGGCACAGAAAGATAAATACCACATGTTCTCACTCATATGTGGAAGCTAAGAAAGCTGATCTCATAGAAGTAGAGCTGAACAGTGGTTTTAAAGGTTGGGAAGTGTACAGAGGAAGGGGCAGAGGAGCAGGTTGGCTAATGGAAACAAAATTACAGGTAGATAGGAGAAATAAATTCTAGTGTTCTATAGCACTGTAGGGTGACTATAATAACAATTTTTCGTGTTTTTTCAAATAGCCAGAAAAGAAGATTTCAAATGTTAACACAAAGAAATGATAAAGGTCTGAGGTGACGGATATACTAATTACCCTGACTTGATCATTATATATTGTATACATGTAT
Source organism: Lepilemur ruficaudatus (assembly GCA_963574885.1). Classification (NCBI taxonomy): domain Eukaryota; kingdom Metazoa; phylum Chordata; class Mammalia; order Primates; family Lepilemuridae; genus Lepilemur; species Lepilemur ruficaudatus. The sequence continues at coordinate 58,430 of CAUYRT010021889.1, forward strand.
CAAAATATCACCCTGTACCCCATAAGTATCCACAATTATTATGTCAATTAAAAATACACTTAAAATAAATTAATTAAATTCAATAAAAATTGAGTGTAGCAAATTTTTAAAAAGTACATTTAAAAAACAATACTTCTAAAACATAATTCTTATAGCTATTGACAATATTAAAAAGCTAACTTTTTGGCAGCACACAGTGGCTCATGCTTGTAATCCCAGCACTTTGGGAGGCCTAGGTGGGAGGACCATTTGAGGCTAGGAGTTTGAGGCCAGCCTGAGCAAAAGCAAGATCCCGTCTCTACAAAAAATAGAAAAATTAGCCAAGTGTGGTGGCACAAGCAGGTAGTGCCAGCTACTGGAGAGGCTGAGGCAGGAGGATCGCTGGAGCCCAGGAGTTGAAGGTTGTAGCGAGCTATGACAATGCCACTATACCCTAGCCTGCCAGCCTGGGTGACAGAGCAAGACCCTGTCTTAAAAGGACAAAAAAATAAAAGAAACTAGCTTTTAAGAACTTCAGAAGCTCAAAATGTAACATAAAATCAAAATACTGAGTGAAAAAATTAACTCAGTATTACAGATTTTCCCTACAGAAATAATAGAAAGCTTTAGCAATGAAGCCATTTTCTCACCTCTCATCTATCTCACTTTCTTCCCCAAACATTTCCTACCACCACCCCCAAAAAAACAAAGGTCACCAATTACCTCTAACTTGAGTAATTACGGACACTTTCCTGTTTCTCATCTCATAAGACCTGTCAGCAACCCACATACAAAATAGTTAATCATTTTTAAACACTTTCCTTTTTTAGCTTCTCTAACATTACACACCCCTGGCTTTACCCCATCTCTCTGGCCATTCCTTCTTTATATACCCCCCTCTCTCAGATCTCTACATTTTAGATTTCCTCAGGGCAAAGCCCTGGGTCCTTTCCACTTCTCTATCTATACCCTTTTCCTGGATGATCTCACACACTTCAGAGTTTTAATATTGACCATATGCCTAAACTTGTGTCTCCAATCCCAATGTCTACTGTGAATTCTAAATTTACTTTATTAAACTGTCAACTGGACATCTCTAAGTGGATATCTCATTAGCAATTAAAACTATATCAAATATCCAAAATAGAACTTTTTATCCTTTCCCTCTGCCCTAAATTATTTCGGCAGGGCACGGCAGCTAATGCCTGTAGTCCTAGCACTTTGGAGGCCAAGGTGGGAGGATCACTGGAGTCCAGGAGCTCAAGGCAAAGTGAGCTGCAGTGAGCTATGATCAGGAAACAGAATGAGACCCTGTCTCAAAAAAAATTGTTATTTCATTTATTCATTCTATAAATACTGAGCATATGCTCAGGCACTGTACAGTACACTGACACAACAATGTGAATTTAGGGGAAACAGATGATAACAAATCGCACAAAGAGCTTTGAAGGATATACAGTGTGTTCTGGTAGAGAATGGGGAAAGGGCTGCCACTGTTGATGGGGTGTTCAAGGTAGGCCTCCATAATACTCTCTCCCTCTGAAAGTGGCATCTCCCTGGCTGCTCTAGCCAAAAATCTATGCCTCCACTTCCTGCAAACAACCCATCAAGTGAAGCTACAGAGTTCTAACTCCAAAATAAACCTTAACGCCGAACACTGAAGAGCGCTCTCAAGCAGGCAAAGAGAGACGTGGACAAGTAATGACAAGTGTGACAGAAGTCATAGATGGAAATGCAGTAAACCATTAAAGTTATAGTCGGATCTAATCCAACCTGGGAGAAATAAGAAAAGGCTTCCTGGAAGGAAGGGATAATTAGAATAGCCCAGATGATCACAACAAAAACGTATACAAGACTACGCCACGAACAGGGAGTAGTACAGCATGGCAATCCCAAAACGTACAATAAATCCAAAGTGACAAAACCTGAGAAGGGGGAAAGTTTTGTTTTGTTTTTTACACTCTCATGTTCATTGAGGGACAGCAGATTAAGACATGGCCAGAAGAAAGCAAGAAGTTATCAAAGACTTGGGCCAGGTGTGGTGGTTCAATCCTGTAATCTCAGCAGTTTGGGAGGTCAAGGCAGGAGGATCACTGGAGTCTAAGAGTTTGAGACTAGCCTGGGCAACACAGTGAAACCCTGTCTCCACAAAAAATTTAAAAATCAGCAGACTTGCTGGCACACACCTGTAGTCCCAAGCTACCCAGGATGCTGAAGCAAGAAGATCACCTGAGCCCAGGAGTTTGAGGCTGCAGTGAGCCACGACAGTGCCACTGCATTCGAGCCTGGGTGACAGAGCAAGACCCTGTCTCACACACACACACACAAAAAAGTTATCAAAGACTAATGAGATCATGTCAAAAAGGAACAGAAGTCAACCTAAAAAGGCTTCCACTGGACAAATATGGAACACTTTGACTGTAATGGATTAAAACACACTAAAATCCAAGAGCTCATAATGATCCTAAAAGATAATTAAAAACTTTCATTGAACAACTCATTATTGTGGAAAAGGATAAAGGGAAATAATCAAACTTTTATGTTGGCTTTTCTTTAGCTAACAGTAACCAAACAGTTGATCAGTGAAAGTTCTTTCATCAAATAAATGCAGAAGGAATTAGAGAATTGGTATATCACTACTTTGTAAACTCTAACAAAATAAGATCACCAGAGGATGCCAAAACCATTAGTCAAGTAGGAATTTTTTAATAGAAGAATAAGGCTGATACTACTTGAAACCACTAGAAGTGGGACAATCAGAAGTGCAACTCTGATGGGCAGAAGTACACAGCAACATCTATGGGATACTTTTATTAAAAAAACAAACAAACAAACAAAAAACTCCAGAACATAAATCTAATAAAGTATCTGACTTTGAGTTTTCGGGAAGGACAGGAAACAGAGGAATAAGTTAGAGCAGTTCTCAAACTTCAGCATCAGAATTGCCTGGAGGGGACTTTTTAAAACACAGATTGCTGGGAACCAGTGAATTAAAGGAAACCATAAAAAAGCAAAAGCCACATACAGAATGTAGGAAATTTCACATTTAAAAAGGGGGGGAGGAGCTGTTACAGAAAAAAATTACTTAAGCTATGTAACTGTAAATGCAACATACAGACTCTCAAGACTAACAAACCTACTGTAAAAGATATCTTAAGACAACTGAGAAAATTTGAATATGGACTAAGAATAGCTTATATTAAGGAATTTCTGTTAATTCTGTTAAGTATAGTAATAGTATAGTGGCTGTGATTTTTTAAAATGACCTTATGGAAAGAAAAAAGTCAAGGCTAGAGAACTGGCAAAGGCCACACCATACAGAATTGGCAAAAGCCACACTTTAAGGAGTCTGGGACCAAACCAAATGACTTTACACAGAAGAGTGATGTCATCATAGTAACAACTAGTTCCTGACAGCCATGTGCTAAGCACCACATTAAGTATTTTACATGACTTATTTCTAAATTCTTAAAATTACCCTGTAATGGAGACATTAAATTGCTTACACCATTTTGTCTACTGATCATGGTCAGAAATTGTAGCTTTTGAAAGTATGAAGTACTGAGAGTAGTCTGGAAAAGGGCATGAGTGATGGCAGAAAGAGTAATTAAAAGGTTGTTAGGACAGATTAAGAATCCCTACTACAGGCAGTAAGAACAAACTGCCATACATTCAGAATACAAGTTGAGCATTTCTAACACGAAAATCAGAAACTTTTTGAGCACTGACGTAACACTACAAGTGGAAAATTTCACACCTAACCTGATGTCACAAAGTCCAAACTCTGCTTCATAAACAAATTAGAAATATCATATAAAATTACCTTCAGGCTGTGTGTATAATATGTGCATGAAACGAAATGAATTTCATATTTAGACTTGGGTCCCATACCGAAGATACTTCACTGCCTATATGCAAATATTCTAAAATCTAAAAAAATTCAAAATCTGAAATAATTCTAGTTCTAAGCATTTCAGGGAAGGAATACTCAACCTGTATAACAAAAACAGAGAAACTGGTTTTTGGAATAAAACATGAATTATGTAGTACAGACGTTTCACTTTAAAACAACCTTCTTCACAAGAAATTTATTTTTAAAGCAATCATTTCTATATGTACTGCACTTACTGGGCTTATACTTAGTTCTTAATTCCATGGGAAGAAAACAGAGAAAACATAAAGCAGTATCTTCTCCTAGAAAGCACCTTTTTTCCCGAATTCTTTAAACGGCAGAAACAAATTACTGTTCCAATTCTATAAATGACTGAAAAAACATCCTCCCTACAATATCCTTCAAACTCATCTCCAGCTCAAGAAACTTAGATAAGGCAGATATCTACACGGTAAGGGTCCTAAGAGTGAACACTGAAAGGAAGGGGGTGCTCCCTGGCCAACCACGAAAGACAACACTGAAAGGCTCCTAAGGCTTCTTTATCAAAAGTCTCTCCTGTCCTACAGTCCTACTGTGGCTTATGACCACTGGGCCTTGCACGCTGGTTATTCTAGAAACTGCTCTTAGACTCTTAGACGTTGGGCTACAGTTGGTTGCCAACAGCTAACTGCGCCAGTCAAGCCAAGTCTGCTTTAACAACTTAAGCTGACTTGAACAAAACAAAACAAAAAAAAAACAAAAAAAAAAGAAAATAAAGAAAGAAAAATGAAAACAGACCTTTCATTTTCTAACATGTACACATTTTATTTTTAAAGCAACCAACTCTATAACGTGCTGCAGTTACTGGGCTGACACGTAAGTCTTACTTCCACTGGAAAGAGGATTACACGGTTACCTATACTGCTACCTGCCCTGTCCCAGAAGGTGGTTGGGAAACATCAAATGAGATAACTAATGAGAAAGTTCTCTGGCAACTGTAAAGCAGTATTACGCAATCATACGGCACACTTTACATTTAAAAAATTCACATGAAAATGTTTTCTCACGTGGGTGACTTGAGACCCTTGTAAACTTGGACACCCAGAGTCACTCTTTGCTCGCAAGCAGAAGCAGTGGCCTATTCAAGTGCCGCCTTTTGAACACCCCTCCGGAACCTGCCTCCTTCTGCCCCTGGAGTTACAGGATGACTCAGTGCAGCGTTATCTACGCTGTACTTTCGTTTTTCAAAGGAAAAACACTAAAGAAATATTTAAAGAAAGTCAGATGAGCACGACACACTTCCCAGCAAAAAAAAACCCAGTACCTGGAAAACCGCCCTTGACTAAGCAGTTTTCCAAGATGTTCGCAACTCAAATTTTCCTTCCCCTAAAGGCACTTAAATTGCTCTCCATTTATACTTCAATTTCACACGTGTTCTCCGGGTGTTTCCTGACGTGGGCTGCACCAGCGAGACAGGGCGAACCACTTTAAGAGCACCGACACCTTTCCGCCCAGCACGGCCCAGTCGTTTCCCACGTGCGCCCGCTGCACAGCCTGGCAGAGTCTCGGTTTCCCTCCCGTTACACAACCGGCTTCTCCGCCACCCAGCGCCCGACTCTCCGCCTGGCGGCGCTCCGGGCCCCGCGCCCGCTGCCGCGCGCGGTCCCACGACCACGACCACGACCGCCGCGGACCCAGGCCCCCCGGACCTCGCAGTTCTGAAGCTCCTCTGCCAGCAACAGGTACCGCAACGAAGAACGGGGCCAGCGCGCAACGCCGCGAAACGCCCTGCTGTCCTTTCCGACTCGCAGAGGCCGTTGCAGCGACAGGTCTGCGGAGGACGACCCGCGGCCGCTCCCGACGCCAGGTCCGCCCGGCGCGGTCCCGCCTCCGCGGTCGCACGTCTCCCCTTCGGCAACGCTGAGGTCGCCGGGCCGGCGGGCGCACACCCCGATCGCGGCGTCCGGGACCCGCGGAGCGCGCCCGGCCCGCCCGCCCCCGCCGGACGCGCGCCCGCACGGCCGCCCGAGCTGGCGCGGGCCACGGGGGACGCCCGGCCACGGGAGGCCGGCGGCCGAGGTGCAGCCCGCCCGCGCCGCGCTCCGCCCGCGCCCAGGCCGGCGCGTGGCTGCGGAAGGACGTAAACAAACCGCCGCGCAGCGGCAGCGGCAGCGGCGGGGCGAGGGCCGAGGACCCCGCCGCCGCCCCGGCCCGCGTCCGCCGCCCGCCCGCTCCCCCGCGCACCGGGCGGGTCCCGGCGCGGCGACGCCTCGCGGGCCCGGGCGCGAAGGCCCGGCGCCGCCGGAGCCCGGAGCCCGAAGCCCGAAGCCCACAGGCCGCCGGCCCCGCGCCCCCGGCCCGCGGCGCCTCACCTGAACGCGCAGTCGGCGTCCCGGGCGTCGCGGCCGGGCGCGCCCAGCCCGCTCCGCTTGCTGAAGAGTTTCTGGAACAGCGTCGGGGCCATGCTGGCCGCGGCCGGGCCGGGGTCGTGTCGCCGGGCGCTCGCTGGGCCCGCGCGGCTAGAGCCGCCCCGCCACCCCCACGGGCGCCTCAGTCATATGACAGAAATTAGTCACTTCAAACGGCCACGGCGCGCGGGGCGGGGCGCGAGGCCAGGCCGGCGCTCATTGGCGGGCGGGCAGCCGCGTCACGTGGCGCCGCGCGCACGGGGCCGGGCGGGGGCGGGGGGCGGAGCCGGCGCGCGCGGGACGGCGGCGGGGGCCGCGCGGGGGAAGGGAGCGGGTGCGCCGGGCCCTGCCGGGTCAGGGCGTCCGCGGCCGCGGCGGGGTGCGCGGGGACGGCGCTGGGGCCCTTCGGGGGAAGAAGCCTCTGCCTCCGCCGCCCACGACGGAGAGAGGGGCGCAGGGCCCCGCGGACCGCGGCTCCCCGCCGACCCCCGGGCGTGCGCGGCTTCGCACCTGCGCCTGCGCCGGGCGGCCCGGGGCGGAGAGGGCGCGCGAGGTGCCGTGGGGCGCGGCCGCGAGTTGGGATCGGAGCGTCCTGCCCGGAGCCCGGCGGCGGCTGCAGAGACGACCCGGGCCGGGGCCGCGGGCGGCGCCCCCAGCCCTGGCGCCGGGGACCGGGAGCCCGGGGGTCAGGCTCGGTTCCCCTGGCAACCGGCAAACTCGGGAGCGAGACCGGCGACGCGAGGCGGCCTGGAAACGCGTGTACGTGCAGCCTCCGACCCTCCACGTCAATTACACAGCATTTCGGGGAGTCCGCCTCAGTGCCCGGGTGCGAGGGAGGGAAGAACCGTGGAACTGAAACCTCGTGACGGGAAACACTGTCTGCAGAACGGCATTCCCGCAAACGACTTCGCAGCCTCGTTAGACCCACGGGGCCAAAATGTGTGGAACTGCCCTGCGGATTTTTAGCGCCCCGTCCATGCACCCCTTCCGCTGCAGAACGAGGAGGTCTGTGCAGCGGGATGCGATCCCTGAGAAATGGGGACGTCAGCAGATAACTCGCGTGCGACTGCAAGGCTGGACAGAAGGACTTGGAGAATTTAACTAGGCATCCAAATCAAACTTTCTCTGAGTGGCTGCCAGCTCCACTGATTTACAGCGAGAGTTTAAGCTATAGATAAGCGGTCCTAGGCAGAATTTATGTCTCTTTAAGAATTTGCCAGTGGCCAACATAGAGTTCCAGGAGTAAGATATTAGTGTATTCATTCCACACATGAATGGCGTTTGACTGGGGATCCAAAGTAAACAAAACAGACACAGCTTACTTTCTAGGTGAGGAGATAGTGAAAAAAAGTAAAGGTCATTTCACATAGTAACTAGTGTTGTTAAGTAGTAATTTTACTAAAGTAACAGTTAGGAAATAAAATAAGGGCCTGGAGGTCTCTCTACGGAGGCAACATAAGGTGCTTAAGTTAAAATTCAAAGGTTTTCTGCACATTGCCCAAGCTCTAGAAGTTACCGGGCAGTACCGGCTCAAAAGAACAGGGCTGCATCACCTGTACACTTCAGGTAAGACTCTGGACTCTGACACCAAGTGCTGAAAGATTTCTAGTAGGGCGAAATGAACTATGTATATTTTTCTCACAAATGTTTGAATGTGAAATGAAACTTTTATAAACAAAAAATGAAGTCAGTGCAATTTTTAAAAAGTAAAAAGGTGCACACATTCTACTAGTCAATGAATCGATCATTTGAGGAAGTTTTGTTTTTACACTGGCAAGTTACACCAAATGAGTGCAAGCGGAAACGGGCTCAGGTCTGTCTATATGGGACCAAAGACACTCCGGACTAAGGGATGTCTGTGACTGACACACGGGAGGGTGGTTGCAGGTGCCCTCGGAAGGTTCCAAATACAATAACCTTGTGTGCTTTCATCTTGGGAAAAATTACTTCATGGGTAATTATAGATATTAATAGTAAGGGAAAGAACATCACTGCTTGCATAAGAGATGCTTTATTTTAGTATTCTCTTATCATGTAATAGCTTCATTTCTGTAGTCTCATTTAGTCTTATACTTGAAAGGTACAGAGAAACTGAATTTACTTCCTATCATCACATTTCCCCCAAGTTTCAGCATACTACTAAAATCACAGAATCAGACAGCACTGAAATGATGTATGTTGTAATAAAAGAGGATACAGCTATACTTAACTATGCAGATTAAATTTTAAGTATTTTCAAGTTCGGTATCAGTATATATATACATGTCTTTTCCTTTTACTTCGTACTACCTCTTCTCCCAGAGAAGCTGAGTTGTCCCACAAGCTGCCCCTGTAAGTTTAGGGAGTTGGCAAGGAGGAAATGTGAGAAAGAAACTAATTGTCATCTATTGATGCTATGTTATGTGACTGTGGAACTGGGTTAGAAAGATAGACATACGGCCTACACTGTCACAGTCTTCCCAAAACCCCAGCAGCCCATGGATTTCTATCTACCTGCTTCCAATATTACCCTCCTGATGGCACAAAAGACAGGGGCACGCTTCATTATAGCAATTTTCTGGTTACCAGATAGAGGAAAGGTGGCACTAAAACTGGAATCTTGCTCCTTTAACCACCATGCTAATAAGTATGGCCTCAATTGTGAATTATCCTGAAACAAATTATAATTTCATTGATCACATCTCAGAACAAGACATTCAAAATCAAGATGATCAAGTAAAACTGCCTGAGTAACACTGAGATGGACTCAAGTTACCTCAGTTTTTAAAACTCTTAAACCAACTATTTATTGCTGTATAATAAGCAAATAGCAGTAGTTTAAAGCACTGGAAAACATAAACAGATTTATTTAACAAGTATTTCTTGAGTCCCTCCAAGGTCTCAGACTCCATTCTAGGCCCTGGGGATACGGTGTTGAACAGGCGAGCACCTGTTCTTAGGAACTTAGTCCTTTCTCAGTGGGAAGAGCCAAAGTAAACCAGATGGTCTGCACGCTATGGTGGGAGCTAGGGCAGAAACAGTTGGTAGCAAGCACCTGAAGGAGAGCAAATCTGTCTAGGATAGTCAGGGAGGGCCTCTGTGAAGATGTGATTTGAGCTGAGTTTGAAGGAATGAAAAGGAACCAGCTATGGGAAGAGGTTGATGAAAACCATTTTCTCAGAGAGAAGAAAAAGTACAAAGTCCTTGAGGCAGGAATGGGTTTGGCCTGTGTGAAGAAGAGAAAGGAGGACAGAGGAACTAAAGTGTACTCTGGGAGGGAAAGATGCTTCGAGGTGTGGTTAGAAAAATACAAGGGAGGCCGGGCGCAGTGGCTCACGCCTGTAATCCTAGCACTCTGGGAGGCCGAGGCAGGTGGATCGCTCACGGTCAGGAGTTCGAAACCAGCCTGAGCAAGAGTGAGACCTCGTCTCTACTATAAATAGAAAGAAATTAATTGGCCAACTAAAAATATATAGAAAAATTTAGCCGGGCATGGTGGCACATGTCTGTAGTCCCAGCTACTCGGGAGGCTGAGGCGGGAGGATCGCTTGAGCCCAGGAGTTTGAGGTTGCTGTGAGCTAGCCTGACGCCACGGCACTCACTCTAGCCAGGGCAACAGAGTGAGACTCTGTCTCAAAAAAAAAAAAAAAAAGGAAGAAACCAACAAGTAACAAACAAGTTATTACTGAGTGTAATAAGTTATTTTAGGGAATAAAACTTTTACCTTAAATATAAAATAAATTGGTTTGAAATCTTCACCTTGAATTCTATTAGGAGTGTACAAAAGAAGGTCCTTTATGTAAGGGTACACTTCTATGACAAACACTCTTTCAACAAATATTTTTCAAAACTTAGAGTGTGTCTTATAGCTGTGCTACAACCTGGAAATACAATAAATAGTTTCTACACTCAAGGAGCTTATAGTCTAAGGAGAAAAAACAGAATCTGACAGGCAATCATAGTACATTGTGATAATGCTATGATGTAGGCAGCACTGTGAAGATCTTGATTGTTAGGATGTTCTGTGTTGCACATAGAAAACCCAAACTAAACTAGCATAAGCAAAGAATGAAACTAGCTCTCATAACAGGACCGAAAAGTAGATGATCTGTTCGGGCATAGCTTTATCCAGGGACTGCAACAACGGTATCAAGAATTCAGTGTCTTCATGTAGACTTGTCCCAGGCAGGGCCTCCGAGTGTTGACACAAGATGGCTGCCAGCAGCTTCCACGATATATCCTTTCAGGTAAAACTCCAAGAAACGAAGGAAAAAGCCTATGTCTGGGCATTCCAAGAAAAAGCTCTGATATTTAATCCAATAGGATCATTTTAGGCCTGCACCAATCCCTGTGCCAGAGCCGGGGAGCGGGGTGGTGGTGGTGGGAGCTAATGTTAATTGACTTACGCCATTAAAGTCCTACCCCTGGAACTAAGGGTAGAATCAATCCCACCTAAATCCTATGGCTCGTAAGTTTAAAATCCACTTAGGATGGAGTTAGAGAGTAACTGTACAGATGCAGGGGAAGTCACCACACGTCTGTTACCAATGTCTGTGGCATGTAGAGACAAATGCTTGGTGTTAACTGCATAGAGATGGTAGCTAGGGCCATGGGTAGATGAGATCACCTGAGTGAGCATGTTGCATGAGGAGAGACCCTAGAACAGAACCCAAGGAAACACAGAAATTTGAAGATTGGGCAGAGGACACAGAGCCTTCAGAAGAAATGGGAGAGGGCCAGAGATGAGATGAAAGCCTGGAGAGTAATATTTCAGAGAGGTCATTCTCTATTGGAGGCTTTCAGGAAGATGGTCCTAGTCTGCAACATCATAGCTGGGAGAAGATGGGTAAGATGAGAACCAAAAATTAGTCTTTAGCATCAGGGAGGTTGCTGGTAGACTTGAGGGGAACAGTGTCAGTGGAGAACCAAAACTGAAGCCAGACTGTGTGTGTGTGTGTTGGTGGAGAGAAGGAGCAGGGGCTAAGGGATCAGTGAGAGAGCAGAAAACACTCTTTTTAGGAAACATGAATGCAAATGGATGAACACTGATGGGTTAGCTAAAACCTATGGAGTCAAGGCAGGACTTAAGATGGAAGATGATTAAACATTTTTAAACGCAGGTTAGAAAGCAAGAGTGGAGCAGCAGAGTTTGAAGAGAACTTTGACCTGGAAAGTCTGGACGTCTCACCCTTTATGTAAGTATATATGATATATACACAGCATAAAGAGGCTATTCATACCTGAACAAACCACAATGAATGACACCGTGGAGAGGTTAAAAAAATCCACGTCAGTTAAAAGTTTAAACATGAAAATGACATAATACCTTTCATGTATTTTTAACCAGACTTTTTTGGTACTTATGACCTGAGACTATTTTATAATGTATGATTTGAAAATGTAATTTTAAATGCTTAAGAATAAAGTTTAGGCTGGGCACTGTGGCTCACCCCTATAATCCTGGCACTTTGGAAGGCTGAGGCGGGAGTTTGAGACCAGCCTGGGCAACATAGAGAGATCTCGTCTCTGCAAAAAATTTAAAAATCAGCAGTGCATGGTGGCACACGCCTGTAGTTCCAGCTACTTGGAAGGCTGAGGCAGGAGGATCGCTTGAGCCCAGGAGTTCGGGGCTACAGTGAGCTATGATGAGGCCACTACACTCTAGCCTGGGCTATAGAGGAAGACTCTGTCTCAAAAAAAAAAAAAAGTTTAATTAGTTATATGCTGAAGTATTTAATAAAATGGTCCAGTTTCATTAACTTTTTTTAGACCACAGCCCACTTTGAAAATGTGATGAAAACTATGAGACTCTCTCCAGAAAGAGATGAACTCCTTTCCTCATGTTTCTCCAGGAATATTCACTGGAAGACCTGCGAGGCCTGCCCACAGATACAAGGCTCAGTGTACAGACTTCTTCTGGGACTTGCCAGCAGGATGCCTCTTTGGACTTCTCATGTCTGCAAGCCAGTAGGCTGCTTCTACTTCCCTACCACTGAATCATAATTGAAGTTATGTCCTCCTCCACTCCTAAGGCTTGAACGCCAATTCCAACTCCTTCCTCCCTGTGCTCCCATCTGCAGAACAGAAACACTGGACTCAACTCCTGCCTTCAAATCCTGGCTCCGTCACTTTCTAAATTGCATCACCCTGGCTAAGTACTACCTCTCTGAGCTAGCTGTATTTTCCTTATCGGCACCATGAAACTGTTAATATGAAATGTTTATTTCCTCCAGCCCCACCAGGTGCAATCCAAGCATCAGGCATCATTCTTTCTCACAGGAACCTATTGCCTGATTGGAAACTATCAGCTCATTCTCACTTTCTCCCCTCCCCGTTGGATTATAAATTCCTTGAATGCAGAGAATAGGCCTTCGATTTCATTCCTTATTTCCCCACTGCTTATCACATTTCTGCTTTTAAAACCAACACAAGAGTTGCTTAATTAAGCATTGATTTAGAATAGAGGTCTAAATCTTGCTCTGGCCCCCATCAGTAATGTCCTCTTCTACATGTCCTCACAGCTTTTCATATTTCACCTACAGATAAAATCACAGAATCACAAACAGCTTTGTTAGTGGCTTAAGGCCTTGTCAAATCATTTACGAGAATACCTTCATAGGGACTCCTAGTTAAAAATGAACACTATATAGCTTATTTAACCTCAAGTTAATTCATAGATTCTATAATTTTCTTTAATACAGAAGCAGCTTTGAAAATTTGACTATTTACATTTATGTGTAACATTAGTAAACCATCAGAGTTAAAATCTCACCAACAGTCACGTAACTGCTCTGTTTACTGCACAGGATTGCTGCTTTGTAAGGGCGTTGTCAAGATGCTGCAAGTAACATTACCGGAAAAAAAAATAATAATAATCAAACAATATTAGCTAAAAAGGTTTGTTTGGGGATGAGGTAATACGTTAAATACTCAGTATACGATTGATCGTACCTGTTGTACATTCCCTGCTCCAGCAAACCTTGAGTATAGAGTTTCTTTTAGTCAGACCTGAAATTAGGTCTCTCACTCATGTGGTTTCAATTAAGTTCCGTTAAAAATAGCGCATAAGCATTTTCATTTTTAGAACTTCAACAACTTTACTACTTTTAATCCGTACAAAGGACAAACTCTGGGGAGAAAAACAGTCACAGGAAGTTACACAGTACTCCGTGGTGTTGCTTCTTTATAAGGGGCCAAAACCATCTATTCTAGTGCAGTCTTCTGATACCAGCTGTTCGGTTCTTATTTTATAAATACATACGCTTAAGAAGCACACGGAAGAATGTTTCCTAACTGATTAAAAGTAAACGGCGAGAACTTCAGTAGCATTTCACCACAGATCTAGAGCACCAATAATTGGAGAATTTTTAATTTCACAGAATTTCAGGCAGACGTGTTGCTTTACGGACTTCACAGTCATGTCTTCAAAGTAGTGAAAATTCAGCCACAGCTGTTGCAGTCTGCCATTTTTATTATAATATCTGGAGAAAAAATAACAACAGATTACTTCACACACAAGCAGGTACCCAGCAGTTATTAATAACCAGTCCCTGGGGAGCGAGCACTGGACGCCCAGGCCACTCCAGTTTCATCCTGTCGAGACTCAGGATACAAATCCAGAGGCCATTTCTAAAAAGGGGAATAGCCAGCCCGCCCCTTCCTGGACACGCTCAGGACAGTCTCTTTGGAGACACAGGGCCCCTGCTCAAGAGCATTCCCCGTGGAAAGCCCAGCAGAGACTGCTGCCGGTGGCCATCACAGGGCCTTCAAACCCAGCCTCGAGACCTGGAGAAATCAATCCATTTGTGTTTCTCACCCATCCTCCTCAGCCACCACCCAGGCAGAAGCCCCTCATTTTCTCCCACCCACCCGTTGTTTGCACTCTCCTACTCTTTCTTGTAGTTGAATCCAGGTTCTTCCCAAATACAGGATCCTGGGGCCTTTCTCCCCAGTGTCTTGTACCAGGAGATCCACAGTGGAACCAGCTTTCCTTTCCCTGTTTCACGTTGCCCTTTCATACGATGACACACCTCACCCCTTGGCCCCATCAGCCTGTATCACTGGCTCTGAAATCTTCCTGTACCCTAGAAATACCTGAGATTTTAAAGATTCTGATGTCTACATCATACTCCACACCAATTAGACCAGAGTCTTTGGGTGAGGGACCCAAATATAAGACAGCCGGGAAAGTATGAGGTGCACCTAAATCTGAGAACCAGAGACCTGTGTCTTTGCTGTTTGAAGTGGAGCCCATGGTCCAGTACTGTTGGCATCACCCAAAAGATTGTCAGACACACAGAATCTTGGGTCCCATTCTAAACCCACAAAATCAAAATCTCTGTTTTAACAAGATCCTCAAACGATTCACAAGTACATTAAAGTTGGGGAAGTGTTGGATACACTGCCCCCGCTCCTCCTCCTCGTTACTGTCTTTACTGACCTCACACACGGCCGCTTACTTACTGAAGCCTTTGCAGACTGGTTCACGGTCATCCTCTCCACATAAACTTCTGGGTAACTTCCCAAGTGGCTACTTAGCCCACCCTGTATCTAGCCTCACCTACTCCTCATCTCCTCAATCTTCATCACATGTCCAGGGCCATGACTCAGATGTTCCCTTGACATCACCTAAAATGCATCATTTCTGAAACTTTACAATACAGAGACCTGGAAGTCATCCTCCAACGATCCTTCTTTCTCACACCCTATACCAGCACGGAGGCAGTCACTAAGCCCTGTCAACTATAATACAAATCTTTAGTTTGGTTCTCAAACTACAGAACTCCTGAATCAGATCAGTGAGGCAGTGGCCTGGGAATCTGCATTATTTACAAACTGTTCTGGTGATTTGAGCACAATACTTTAGCATACACTAGCCCAGATCCTTATTTTCTCAACTTTGTTCATCAGAACTTTTACAAAACTCCCACTTGGGCCAGGCGCGGTGGCTCACGCCTGTAATCCTAGCACTCAGAGAGGCCAAGGTGGGTGGATCACTCAAGGTCAGGAGTTCGAAACCAGCCTGAGCAAGACCCCGTCTGTACTATAAATAGAAAGAAATTAGTTGGCCAACTAAAAAATATATACAAAAAATTAGCCGGGCATGGTGGCGCATGCCTGTAGTCCCAGCTACTTGCGAGGCTGAGGCAGAAGGATCATTTGAGCCCAGGAGTCTGAGGTTGCTGTGAGCTAGGCTGACGCCACGGCACTCTAGCCCGGGCAACAGAGTGAGATACTGTCTCAAAAAAAAAAACAAAAACACAAAAAACTCCCACTTGGCCTTTCTGCTTCCATGCTCATTTCTCCCCAAATCATCTCCATCCTTCTTGCTAGAATGATCAAATAAAAAGTAAACTTGACCAAGATAAAGTGAAGATTCAGGATGGCAAAGGAGGCTCTCCGCTATCTGCCCCCCGATCACTACGAAGCCTCTGTGCTCAGAGTCCAATCTCCATCTGCTCCAGTGGGTCTAACTTCAGTTCCTTCACTACATGAGGGTGATGAAGGCTCTGCCTTCGTTTATGCTGCTCCCTTGAGCTTACGCTCACCATGTCCCCGTCGGCCTCATACCGTCCCGCAGAGGGTCCCACATCCAACCTTATTAAAGCACATAAACTCCGCTGGACTTGCTGTATATATCTGACTTCCTCTGTGAGATTACAAACTTCATCAAGACAACTACGCTTTATATCAACATCACCAGCAACTAAACCTATGCAGCACTGCTATCCAGACTCAGTAAATGTATGCTGAATGCGCGAACCGACCAGAGAACTTCGCCTTGTCATTCTCTCTGACGCTAAAACGACAGGCTTAAAAGGCCCTCATGATGTCAAACCAGTTTGATTTCTTTTTCCCCAAGGAACTAACTAGCACATTTCATCCCTGTATTTGTATTAGATCAATGTGTCAAATACTGTGTCCAAGACTACACACACTTACTGGATATATTATTTACATGAGATGGCATAAATGAATTTAGCATTGAATAAAATAACCACTTAACATATTTTAGGCTTTTTGCAATTTAATAAAAACCAAGCAACAATTTCCAAAAGGGAAATGTAGTATGCTAGACTTGAGGAAATTACCTAACTTAAAGACGCAAATACCAATTGTTATATAATGCGTAATTATTATATGTCAATACTTTACATAGATTATCTCTAATCCTTACAATTCTTTGATTTTGAACTTCTAAAATAGTAAGAACTACTACTTTACCAATTTTACAGATAAGAGACTAAAATTCAGAAAGTTTAAGGAGTTTGCTTATGTGACACAGGTACAATTTGAACGTAGGGACGCCCTATTCTGAAGTGATTTCTACGACCATCTCTCAAATACGTGAATGGATCTGTTCCCACCTCATGTTATGTATCGGTGTGATATTTCTGCCTGCTACTATCATCTACAAATTCAAACTTCTCACTAAAGATATTAATATGTATCCAGTTAAAGGCTGTTATTCTACTATTAACTTGATATGTGAATTTATAACACACAATTTATCATCTCTTCTGGAGCTCAAAATAAAATAGAAATTTTAAAATATTACTATAAGGATAGCTACAGGTTTTGTCTGACTTCCCAAAAGGTCTGATTAGGTTGCAGGTCTTTCCTGACACCTCAAAGCAAAGTTAAAAGTGTCCTCTCCTGGGTCCCTGCAGTGCCTTGTTCTAGTTCTGATTCTGCCAGTAATCAGCTGTGTGAACTTGGGCAAGTCACTTAATCTAGCCAGGTCATTTTTATCTGTACAATGAGGAAAATAATTATAATTATTAAAAATATAATTTTAATATAATAATTATATGGTTCTCAAATTTTAGTACTTCTTAGAATCACCTTGAGAGTTCGCCAAATTACAGATTCCCGTGCCGTATCTCTAGAAATTAAAGTTTCTGCAGCTATTCTGGTCCAGGTGGTCAGAGGACCACACACTGAGAAACTCTGGACGATGTTTTCTGCAGCCTCCTCCATCTGGTTGTCAAGACTATCGTCTAAGACTATTCACCCACGCCACCTCCTCCGTCACATCTCTTCGGTTCACGTCCACCACTTCTGTTCTTTAATCAGCACAACGTCAGTTATCAGTGAACAAACAGCACGCTGAACACAGTCCCAGACTGTCAACAGTGAGCTTCACCTTGTCGGCCAGACTAGCTAAAACTTTAAATGCCAGGATTAAAAATAGGCTGCTGCATGTTTAAAATAGCATGGTCACTAGTTAGCTTCGAGCGTTGCTATTTTTACCAAAGGAAAGTGGCCAGAGGTTGAAAGGGAATTAAACGAGGAGGCTGCTGTTACGGTGAGAGCCCAGAAGGAGGCCAGGAGGTGGCACCGTGAGATCAGCATTCGCTGGGCACCTGGGAGGTGGGCCTGGGGCAGGCAGTTTGTCATTGTGAATTGAACTAAAAACTAAAAACTTCGGTCTGAACATTCAAAAGAACCTCCCCAGACACATTTTGGTTTTGCTTTGTTGCATACTTAAATCCAGAATTTTGACAATATCCGATGTCATAAATTAATATGATAGGCCAACATGATCAAAAGTTTCTCTATTTTTATTTTTTAATATTTTATTGAAGTATAACAAATACAAATAAAAGTACATATGTGTACAGCTTGACGGGTTTTCACAACATAATACGCCCACGTAACCAGCACAAAGACAATGCAACAGAAGGTATCGGCACCCAGAACTCCCCTCATAATGCTTTCCAATCAACACCCTGACTCCGACAAGGGCATCTGCTATAGCAGCTTACACTATAGTTTAGTTTTGCCTGGTTTTGTACTACGCATGTTAATAAACAGTATTAAATGTACTCTACTGTGCCTGGCACCTTATATACAGTTCATCAATATGTACATAACTGTACGTGTAACATGCGACATCTCACAGTGGCACGTAACTATTTATTGTTCTCACTGCCAAGTAGCACGCGAATGAATCAGTTAGGTCATTAAGCATGGAATGCCCGATTTCCTTAAGTACTCAGTCTGACAGTTGATATCTCAGACATTTTCACTTTGACATTTCTTGTTTTATTTTTATTGTGAAGGTACATCCTCATTCTTTCAAACACACATTTTGGCTTGTGATTATCTTTCAAATTCTTTTTAGTGCAATTTTTATGAAACCATGGATAAGTAAAAAATGCATGTTATTTTTGAATGTGAGTTCCATCGTGGAACCAATGCTGTGCAGACAGCATAAAATATCAGTGAAGTGTTTGGGAAGGATGTGACCGATGAACACACAGTACACTGACGGTTCCAGAAGTTCTGTTCTGGTGATTTTAATCTTGACAATGAGCCACAAGGGCAACCTGAGACCGAGGTGGATAATGATGAGCTGAAAGCTATAGTGGAAGCGAATCCATCTCAACCTACACATGATTTAGCATCAAAGTGTGATGTTACTATTCCAACAATACTGGACCATTTGAAACAAGTGGGCAAGGTAAAGACGCTGGATAGATGGGTTCCGCATGAATTAAATGAGCATCAGAAGAGAAATCGTCTCAAAGCTTGCCTTCTTTGCTGTCACGACAAAGGCTAACCATTTCTACACTATATTGTTACGTATGACAGAAAAACGGATTCTTTTTGACAATTGCAAGCATTTGGCACAATGGTTGGATAAAGATGAAGTGCCGAAACACAGTCCAAAACAGAATATTCATCTAAAAAAGCTATGGTGTCTGTCTGGTGGCGCAGCACTGGTAACATCCACTACAGCTTCGTGAAACCTGGTCAGTCGATTACAGCAATGTGCACTGCAACCAGTTGGATAAAATGATCAGGATGCTTGTGATTAAGCAGCCAAGACTGGTCAACAGAGACAGGCCAATCCTATTGCAAGAACACATGCTGCAAAAAACAACGCTGCTCAAACTACAGCAGCTGGACTTGGAAACTCTCTGTCATCCACTGTATTCACCAGACCTTGCACCAACTGACTATCACTTCTTCCAGGCTTTGGGCCATGTCTTGCAAGGAATAATATTCTCAACAAGCTGTGGAAAATGCCTTTCATGATTTCACTGCCACTGGCTCTCCAGACTTCTTCACTGCTGGCATAAACAAGCTATCATTAAGATACAAAACTGTGTTGACAGTTTAGGCACATACTTTAATTGTACTTCTTGTTTGAGATACAATAAACTTTCGATTCAAAATCAGACATTTCATATTTAATGACCTAATACCACAATGTTTTTATCCATTTTACTTGATGAACATTTAGATAGTTTCCAGTTTGGGGCTATCATGAACAGTGCTGCTTTAAAAATTCTAGTATCTATTTTTGGTGAACATGTGTACACATACACATTACAGTTGGGCATATTCCTAGAAGTGTGATTGCTGGGTCTCCGGGGCGTCCCCCTCAGTGAAATGTCTAGGGTCCAGCAGTGTGAGAGGCGTCTCTACTAAGCTGAAGGGTTAGCTCTTGTATCTGGTTCCCCTACAACCAGAAAGGAGACACAATGCCAAGTGAGCCTTTTTGGATTTTGGAATCAAAACATTCCTCGTCTGGGTGTGCTACTCCAGCCCATTTATCAAATGGCCTACAGAGCTGCGAGGCTCGAAGGCAGGCCCAGAGCAAGAGAAGGCTCTGCAGCAGGTCCCAGCTACCGTGCACGATGCTCTGACACGCGCATCACACGGACCCGGCAGATCCAACAGTGCTTGACGTGTTAACAGCAGATGGGGATGTTGTTTCGAGCCTCTGGCAGCTCCCTGTAGGTGAATCACAGGGCAAACCCTTAGGATTTTGGAGCAAAACCTGCCATCCTCTGTGGATAACCACTCTCGTTTCGAGGAACAGCTTTTGCCTATGGGTGGCTTCAGTAGAGACTGAACACTGAACCATGAGCCCCCACACCACCGTGCGACCTCTGAGAAGCCCGTCATGAACTGTGTGTTGTGTGACCTGCTGAGTCATCAACTTGGTGGGAGGCAGCACCCTGTTATCAAAGTGAAGTTGTGTGCGCAATGCTGGCTCAAACAGGCCCTGGTGGCACAAGACCACGAGGACGCGGCCCAGGTGACCACGGCCCCACTCTCGCTACACGGCTTTCCCCCGCCTGCACTCAGGACGCCACGAGCAGTTCTCTACAGTCAGTGACTGAGGAAACGGAAGCTCGGGGTTGGTTTACAAACGGTTCTCCATGATATGTAAGCACCACTTGACGTAGACAGTGATGGTAGCTACAGCTCCCTTCTGGAACATTCCTGAAGGAAATTGGTGAAGAGACATCTTCCCAGTGGGCAGAACTTCAAGCAGTGAACCTTGTTGTTTGCTTTGTTGAAAGGAGAAGTGGCCAGATGTTTGACATCTGTATATATCGACATCTGTAGTTGCTGACTTTCGGTGAAGCAGACTATCCTTGATAACATACACAGGCCTCATCCAATCGGTTGAAAAGCCGTGAGAGCAACACCGAGGTTTCTCTGAAGAAGAATCTTCCTGTGGACGGAATCATCAGCTCCTGCGCAAGAGTTTCCAGCCTGCTAGCCTGCCCTCCAGTCTTCAGACTTGCCCCCCTAGACCCCACAACTGTGTAAGTCAATTCCTCGAAATAAATCTCTTTATATAAACACGTGTTTGTGTATATGTGCGCATACAAACATAAATATATATACACAGGTACACATATGTGTGTATGACACACACACACACACATCCTATTGGCTCTGTTTCTTTCCTGACACAGAGATCTACTATTTTCTGCCACTATAGTGATATTATCAGAATTAGAGATAGAAACAAGCCTATTACACAGTCTTTTTCCTTGAAAAATTCATAACCTAAGGAGTACAAAAAGTCAGTATTGTAAATTATTAAGTCAAGCGGCAGTATATTATTATAATGCTTAATTTTAGATGTCCATTTGACTGGTTTAAGGGATACCCAGAAATGCGGCAAAGCATTATTTCCAGGTGTGTCTGTGTTTGTGAGGATGCTTCCGGAAGATGTTGGCACTGAATGAGTGGCCTAAGCAAAGAGATCTGCCCGTACCTAAAGTGGACAGGCACCATCCAATTGGTTGAGGGCCCAAATATAACAAAAAGGCAGAGGAAAGACACATTTATCCTCTCCTCCGGAGCTGGAACACCCATCTTCTCCTGCCCTTGGATATCGGAACTCCAGGTTCTCTGGCCTGTGGGTTCTGGGACTGGCATCAGCAGCTCCCCAGGTTCTGAGACTCTGATTCAGCTGCTCCACTGGCTTCTCTGGCTCCCCCCCTTGCCGATGGCACGTCACAGAACTCTTCAGTCTCCATAACCATGTGAACCAATTCCTATAATAAATATCCTCTTATAGGATATATCTGTATTTATCTATCTATATCCTACTGGTTCTGTTTCTCTGGAGAACCCTAACCACTACATTTAACCAGTGTCTAATAAGTGGTATTGACTTATTAATAAAGAGAGATCTCTGTGGGCTTGGAGGATGCTCAGGGAAGGCGCTGTGGAGGAAATGAGAACAAGGGTCAAGAGTGAACTGCTTGGTTGAAGTTATACACAATCTATTAAATTTCTATTCCTTCGCTGGCTGCTTACTCATAAAATGTTCCAAAGCTCCACTGAGTAATTAGACATTTCTCCTTAAAAACCACGAAGGGAGTACAAAAAAACCATTTGTAGTTTAGAAAGCTGAAAAGATTGAATTCCTCTCCACCACTTGGTAGCAGTATGATCTTGGACAAACGGCACACCAGCAGTCTGGAACCTTTTTGGCACCAGGGACCAGTTTCAGGAAAACAATTTTTCCATGGACTGGGGCTGGAGGTGGGGGTGGGGAGGGGATGGGGGTGGGGAATGGCTCGGGGAAGATTCAAGTGCATTACGTTTACTGTGCACTTTATTTCTATAATCATTACATTGTCACTTGCCACTCACTGATAGGGTTTTGATATGAGTCTGCAAGCAACTGATTTATTACGGTCTCTGTGCAGTCAGACCTCTCTGCTGATGATCATCTGCATTTGCAGCTGCTCCCCAGCCCTAGCATCACCTCAGCTCCATCCCAGATCCCCAGGCATTAGAGTCCCATAAGGAGCACACAACCTAGATCCTTTGTATGTGCAGTTTGTGGTAGGGGTCTCCTGTGAGAATCTAATGTCGCCGCTGACCAGACAGGAGGAGGAGCTTAAGCAGTGATGCGAGGATGGGGAGCGGCTGTAAACATGGATGGAGCTTCGCTCCCCGACCGCCGCTCACCTCCTGCTGTGCGGCCCAGTTCCTAACAGGCCACGGGCTGGTGCTGGTCCACGGCCCAGGGGGTTGGGGACTGCCTGGGAGTCTTAATATGTAAACGGGGGATGACAGTACACATCCTGTCTGCCATCAAGTCACAGTGAGAAACAAGTGAAATAACAAGGTTCTCGGCACAGTGCCTTTCACAGAGGAAGTGCTCAATCAACGTGAGGCGAATGCAAAAACATCTCCACATCTTTAAAAAGAATGCTACTAAAAATGAAACCCAAACAACACTAAAGCTCAAATAAGAGGAAGTACCCTAGATAAATACATTTCAAACCAATGTCATAAGCTAATTATTCAAAAGTTAAATTTTTGTCTTTAAAATAATTGTTTTACTCAGATTCTGAAACATGACCAGACTTTTATATTTTTACCATTTCTACTGTAAGAACTCTCAGAATAAAATTTATAACTGAATCTCCTTTGTAAATAAGGAATTTACCATGAAAAGATGTTTTATATCATCTAAAAGGAATGTTCTGCATTCACACTACAGTACCTTGAGGAATATCTTTAGGAGCAGAGTATTTCTTCTTCTTTACAATAACACCTTTACTTTTCACTAGTCTAGTTCCTGGTGATGCTCTAACAATACAACATATTTCTGACATATTTGAAGGAAACTGAAAAAGAAAAAAAAGCAAATACTGCGTAATTCCTCCAAATATTGTATTTATATGTTGCTTTATTTCAAATGCAAATAGTCTCAATATCCATATTTCATAGATACTAGTAGCAAGCATTTATTAAATGCCTACTCACTCCAGAACTAATTGGTTTTAAAACATTTGCTCATTTAATGCTCACAAGAACCAAGCAAGGCAGATTATATTATCCATATTTTACAAATGAGGAAACTTGGTTTCAGGAAGATTGGATAATTTAGTTAACGATAGAGAACAAGTACTGGTAGAGTTGAGATTCAAAACACTTCAAAGTGGGAGATAAAGTTTGCATGATTTGTTGAGTTAAAATCCTAAAATTTAAATTTAATTCTAAGTCAAACACTAGATTCCTTGATTTCTCAATTCAGGTAATTTTGACAATTTCTCATCAAGCAGATAGTCTCTAGAATAAAGAAATATTAATACTATATCTTTCAGAAGTGACATATCTTTGCTTCTTAGAATTCAGAAGTAGAGATAAATATTTATCAAGGGCTCTTCACATTTTAAACAAAGTCTATATGGAAACCTCTTCTACAGTAAAATTTATATTACCCTCTGTGGTAGACAACTGCTATTTTCCTGGACAGCCTTCATTTTCCATTCTTCTGGTCCTGAACAGTATTAGAGTTTTTTTTTGAAGAATCTACTCACCCCTTCTTTATAGATTAGATAAAGTTGATAATACTTTTGAACACCATGGTTACCACAAGACCCAGCCTAGCCAATCAACATATTCCATGATCCTGGACACAGGAACTCAGAGGCAAAAAAAAAAAAAAAATTAGCTCAGGATAGTTCCAGGCAGTAATAAAGGATGAACTATATTTTCCCTCCTAAAATGTCCTTATATCACAATAAGAGAGGTGCTAAACTCTTGAGAAATCAAGCTACCATGTGTATGATATCAAACAATGGACTTAAGCCCCCAGAACATCAGATTTTTGAACTGCCAAATCAGAACAAATTAGCCATGTATGAAATTATTGAAGAATTAACAATTGAAATCTCAAGAATGAACAAGCAACAGAGACTATCAGGAATGAAAAGCAGATTCAAAAAAGAAACAACCAGAACTACCTCAAATGAAAAATAAAATTGTTGAAATAAAAAATTCAACGAAATGTGTAAGAACTGGAATAGATGCAGATGAAGAGAGGATTACTAAAGAAACTACCCAGACTATAACAAATAAGTGAAAAATACTAAAGAGATGTTGAGACCTGCATTATACGCTGATCAGCACAATAGACACCCACCAGTGTAAAATCATCCAAAAGCTAAAGTTCAGAGGCCAGATACCACAATGGCACGAGAGATAAAACAAAGCAATAAGGGTCTACCCAACAGGATGACAGCAATCCACCCCACATATCAATTCTTTCAATAAATGTGAATGGCTTGAAATCCCCACTGAAGAGACACAGGCTGGTTCAATGGATAAAAAAATACAAGCCACGTATCTGCTGTCTCCAGGAAACACGTCTAACCCACAAGGACTCATTCAGACTCAAGGTGAAGGGATGGAAAACAATATTAAATGCAAACAGAAACCAAAATAAAGCTGGTATAGCAGTTTTCATATCAGATAACACAGTCTTCAAATCAATAAAAGTAATGAAAGACAAAGATGGTCATTATATAATGGTAGATGGAACAACTCAATGAGAACACATAATAATTCTAAATATTTATGCACTTAACACAGGTAAACCCAGATTCATAAAACAAATCCTACTTGGTCTTAACAAAATGATAAACATTAGCACCGTAATAGCTGGGAAATTCAACACCCCTCTGACAGAACAGGACAGATCCTCCAAACAGAAAATAAAGAAACAATGGACTTAAACAGAACTCTAGAACAAATGGGACTAACAGACATTTACAAAACATTCTACCCCAAACCACTGAATATACATTCTTCTCATCAGCTCAAGGGACATTATCTAAGA
>CAUYRT010021891.1:0-36594 GCA_963574885.1 Lepilemur ruficaudatus
GCTACTCGGGAGGCTGAGGCAGAAGGATTGCTTGAGCCCAGGAGTTTGAGGTTGCTGTGAGCTAGGCTGACGCCACGGCACTCACTCTAGCCCGGGCAACAGAGTGAGACTCTGTCTCAAAAAAAAAAAAAAAAAAAAAAAATCAGCATGTGTTATTTCCTGAGAATGCTGTGAGTTAAAAGTATTTTATTTTTAGTAGAAACTAAGCAAAACTTCTCTAGAAACAGGTCAGTGTTACAACAATTAGATATTTAATGCTCTTTAAAATAGAGTCCTTTTAGCTATTTCTTAAGATGTCCTAGAAACAGGGCAAAAGACCATTTTGCACCAATTGTGAACTCTATCGCTCTTTTCCAATATTATAATTGTGAAAATCTCAAATTTGTTAGAGATTTAAAACACAAATGTTTGTTTAAAAAACAGTGAACACTTAAAAAAATTAATATTTTAACATATTCAGTTGACTTAGATAATAAATATTACATTTGTTAATTACTTAATTTCACTCGGAATTGTTAACATCATCCAAGTTGGCATGTATGAGTCTTTTCAATTTCAGAGGTAATAGCCATGTTTCATTTGGATTAAAACAAACTAAGACTACTAATATAATGAGCTTGATTAATAAATTGGTGAACAGCCAAGATGGCTGAATAAAGACATTGCTTAACTGATCGACCCTTCTGGAAGGTAGAATTTTGACTGAGGTGAGCTGAGTGCAGTTGCAGCTCAGGTGTGGATCACAGGGAGAGACAACAGAGACATCTGGGGACTCAACTGAGAAAAACTGCGAAGCTGAGAAAGAAAAACATAAAAAGGAGAAGACAACAGCATGGACCAAACCCATCGAGGCTTGGAGCCCAGTGAAAGCGTAAGGAGGCACTTCTTCTCCCCCACATAGGTACCTTTGATGAGCAGTGGGACACAAAACATATTGGAGGTGCCTTCACCCTCCACGAGCATCATAGCCCAACTTCTCTCCATGCTGAATCCATCTCCCTTTCTGCCTTTCCCCAGCTGGTGATCATAAGAGCAATTCTTGATAAAATCCTTTCTAATAGCCTCCCAATCTGAGCCTGATTATTGGCAAATCAAAACTGTCATATCAAACAAACTGATATCATGTGCCTCTGGATAGGCTGCACTCCGAATGCCATACATCAATTTTGTAATATTGCTGGCAAAAACATAAAAACTGAATCTGATTATGAGGATGCACGCAGACAATTCCAAAGTTAGGTAGTCTATAAAACAACTACTCTGTACTCTTCAAAATGTTTATTATTTTGCTTATGTATATTTTCTCTTTTTCCTGTACTAATCGTTAATTGCTACACCAAAAAAAAAAAAAAAAAATAGGGAAAATGCCATTCCCATTAGTAGTATAAACTGTAGTGAAGATAGGTAAGGTATGTGCTGATGGCAGATAGCATATGTATCTTGCATTTCTTGCTGGACAGGTTCTTTTAGAAAATGTTTAGGCAGTTTGCATAAATAGTAAATTTTAAAGTACTGATAGGGCAACTAAATAAGGAAACTAAAATTTTTCTCCCAGAAACTTCAGATTGGAAAGAAAAGAAAGTGACAATTTTTCCCTTCCTTAAGAATAAAGTGGGAAATGACATTTTCTTTTTCTGAATGGTAAGAAATGGCAGGAACAGAATGAAATATGGAATAGAAAAGTAAGCTAAGTAGAAAGACATATTGGAATGAGGACCTGAAAAAATGAGGAACAAATAGGGAAATGAGAAACCGGAAATATTTTCCTTTCTGGAATAATATTCTAATCCAAGTATGATGAATCTGAAACTGTTATCCAGAACCAGCCTTAATTATGGAACAAAGACAATGTTTGATGTTGGCCTCCAAGAAGAATAATTGTGTTCATGTTTCTGTTTGAAGAGTGGAAAAATCTTTATCAGCTCAAATTCTAGTCAGAATATAAAAACACATCCTTCCCTTTGTCATAACCAGAATATTCTGCATAGAGAGAGGACCAGGTGTTCAAATTAAAGATTTGCTCTGTGTGTGTGTAAAAAAGAGAGGCAGAAAGAGAGAGATGGTACCTTAGTTAACCAGCTGTCCAGACTTCCAGAATTGCTGGAAAAGCAAACTTCCTTAAAAATTTTTAACACAGAGATTTTTCTTAAAGCATAATTTGAGCAAAAAAATAGGTAGCAGATTGTGAGACTAAGGGGCTTTAAACAAGAAGGTAGTATAGTGACAGATATTCTGTCACTATGAAGGATAAGATTAACGTGGAACAATAAGGAAGAATTAGCAGAAATTAGACAAAATATGGAAATGGAGAATCAAGAACAGACAAAAAGAGGCCAATCTTTTCACAAGGTCTGTGTTTTTATCAGGTCTATGGCTTGAAGCAACTCATGGTTTCTACCAGAATTCCACCAAATATAATTTATAATATGTTGTATACAGGTACTTTTCTTAAATAATTTTAGATTAACAAATGCTCTCAGTTCCTTTTCTGACATCCTGAGATGGTGCCCACAGCCTGTTGGGTAATTGCCACTAATGCAGTATTCTCTAGTAAGCTCTTCTCCTCCTATCAGTTGAACTCTAAACTTATCAAGATTCATGTGTTTGTTATTTAATCTGTTTATGCAAATTATGTTTTACAAATAATTACCTTATTTGATGAAATATGAGTGTGAATAAAGAGTTGTAGTTACTATGAAAGTCAGTGGAATGCTTTGAAGAGACTAATAAAATTGAGCTGCTAAAAAATAAATTTGGGCAAGATAACTAGAAATGGGAAGAAATCATAAAAAAAAAAGCCTGACTCTGCATTCAGATTGCATTTCAAGTCTTTAAGTTCTCATTTCACATTATCATAAATTGGAAACTATAGGACATTCATTATTGGTGTGTTTTTACACAAGATGAATAATACGAGGCTTCCATCGGTGGACTCATTCCCAGAAAAGGCCTTGATTTAACATCAATGATTGGCAAATGGAGATATGCGGTTACATTTTAAGTTGTAACAAATTGATATATCTTATCATTTTAAGAGATTGACTTCCTCTTTAACAGAATGTTTCTATTAAATAATCAACTGTCAGATTATGATGACAAAGAGGCTGCATCTCTAAGGTAATCATAGTTATAATTCCAATTCAAGATATGGGCTAAGGGGAGAGATTTGTTAAAGTATACAAAATTATAGCTAAATGGGATGAATAAGTTCTAATGTTCTATACCACTGTAGGAAGATTATTGTTAACAATAATATATTATAGAGTTTCAAATAGGTAGAAGAAAGATACCAAATGTCCCAAACACAAAGAAATGATAAATATTTGAGATGATAGATATGCTAATACCCTGATTTGATCACTATACATTATATATATCGGAGCATGGCTATATACCCCGTGAATATGTACAACTACTATTTGTGAATTTTAAAAAAAGATGTGGGCTAAATTGTAGGCTCAGTTTTTTAAACTAAAGTTTTCATTGCTACCATGAATTTCAAAATTAACAATGATTGCAAATGTTGTTGCTAATATATACTTGGACTTTATGGAATCCTATTGACAATAATAGTGAAAGGTCTGTACCTGGGCAGGAGAATCTGGTAAGGAACATCTATTAGAATGGTCGGTCTCAGCTTGTTTCTAGGTCTTATTGGGTTGTAAATGAGTGCCTGACCCAAAGGCAACCATATACACTTAACAAAAGGCAGAGAAGCAGACTATGAGCTGTTCTGAGAGTTCTGCTCAGTAGCAGTGCCCCATAATGTGTGGTCCACGTATCCTCCAATTGCTAGCCACTGGTAATTATCTTTTAATTTAATATCTTTAAAAAATTCTTAAGGCTACATCAAACATAGAGCAAAAAGTATAGCTCCCTTCTCAACATTTCCAAGTGTTTGTATCACTCTTATCACTACTAACCACAATTTAATGATCCCAGCTCTTGAATCCCTTTCACTATCTTGCTTCCTGTATTTGTCAGGGCATCTGCTTGTCCATCAAGTGCCTTCGTGTAAATTAGAGTGAAGCTGAACCAAGGGCATGGCTGGTTGACCAGAACTCAGACTGGATTTCAACCCCCATTCACTACTTTACCTGGGCACTTTTGTTAAGGGGACAACCTTCACAGCTATAGGAGGCTGTTATCTTTCCACAATCTTTCTCTTCCTTTATTCCTATAAGCAATATTAAAATAAGATTTTCTAAAAGTGTAACTGAGTTGTATAAAATTTTGGTGATAATGGAAGAGAATTATAATGAAGAATAGAAATAAGAAATTTCTTATAGTTACTAAGGTCCCTGCCTTCCCCATGATATTGTCTACTATTTGGTGGCTTACTTAGATCACAAAATGCAACACAGATACTTCTTATAATTTTTTCTTTCCTAAGTACAAATAAATAGTGACTATTTGAACCAATCAAAATTTTAAAAAATAATTTTTGATCATGTGAATCTCATAGAAACATATAGACAGATAAGTAAGAGTCTGAAGCCAAGATATACTAAACAGAAGCCACGAAGCACAAAAAGCAGACATACCAAGGAGCTGGGCCATGACAACAGAGGTATATCAGTATTGTCGCTGGTTCTCTAGGGTTTCCATAGCATCTAGAATGCTGCATCTTGAGGTCTGATTGTACCACTGTTGAGACTATTTGCTAAGTCTTCTTATGTCCACAGGGGAACTTCATAATTAAACACTTTACTTGAGGAAACCAGAGTATGATTTTGTTCAAGCAACAAAACCGAGCCTAACAGACTTACAGATGTCCCTTATCTTCCAAATTCCCTCAGTATTTGATAGACATCCTAAAAATGATATGGGCTCTTAATTGTTATTTCCTTTCAAAAGTAGAGATGAGCATTTTGAGTCTTTACTAGGCCCCTCTCTCTTCTCCCAAAGCAAACACATACAAACAAGAGTCTCTGTGTAGAAAGGATGATGATTGTGGCACTGGCTTCACCTTTCTGTTGCATATGGCTATAGAGTAATTCCTTATTGACTATATAATCAACTTCCTGGAAGTAAACTGTAGCTTAATTATGTATAAAATGCCCAATAATACCTCAGTGTGTCCTTTTCAGATTATAACAACTTCTAGACCTTTCTTCTTCCAACTCCTTGGCAGCCGACCTACAAATTTTATAAAATGATTGACTTTCCTAAAGGCCCAAATGCAGGACAAATGTGTGTATGAAAGGAGTCAGTTATTCTTAAAAGGGCCTCGCTTGAAACAAATTGTTTATTTTTTGATTTACAAAAAAAAAAAAAAGTGATAAAGGAAATAATATCAAACCAAAGAAAAAATAACCCCCAAACAAGAACATGTAAAAGTTAAGATTCTACACATTTTATTATTCTTGGAAACCCTTCTGCTCTGTGAGTATGTCTTATAGACATGTTTCTCCTGGTTTTTCACAGCCCTCATACTGTCCCTCCTGGCATTTATTTATCTGAGATTGTCTCATTACAGCTCTTCTGAGGTTATGCTGTGAAGAAACAATCTCAGTATGCAGAGTGGAGCATTCATAGTGCAATTGGGGCGATTTTAAAATGTAGTGTTGGATTTTCAAAAGCCTTTCATTTTGCTGATGTAAAAATAAAGAGGATACAGCCAGGAGCAACTAAAAGGTTTCTTTGTTTTTCTTATTCATTTAACCACTTGAAAAGGCAAAATAATGCTTAGACTCATTGGGCAAAAGTCCCACCCAATTTTGATACTTGCTTGCTTGAGCTACGGAATTCTTTACATCTAATTGTGAGTAAATTGAATTGTATTGCTTTTTTATAAAGCTAACTGCCACAGGTAGTTTTTCGTAGCCAAGAATTACTCTATTTTTATTTATTGAAGCATTTAGGAACACCCAAGATCTTGTGGGCTTATAGCTACATGAATTAATTTGAGTACAAGTAATAAAGATCAATATATTATTTTAGTTGTCAGACTCTTATTTCAGGAAGAACTGTTGGCACTTGTAATAATTCATTGATATAGTTTAGTATTTTCTATACTTGCTGTACAACTCCCTTTTACACTGGCAATGTTTCATTTTGCCTTTTAGTTCTGAAACAGAAAATACCATTTTAAAGATGAAGTAACCTTTGACTGGCTTAAAGGCAAAAACATACCATTTTGGAGAAAATGCGACCAAGATTCTTTAGAGAGATTTATTTTATACCATTGAATATAGTATCTTTAGAGCACCAATGAGTTTTGCACCAGATGGAAAGCTATTACCTTCGTACAGTCCTACAAACAATGCTCACATAGGTAATACTAATGGGACAGCACATCCAAACAAAAGCAAACTGTATTTTTTTTCTTTAAAAACAAAAGAGTCTTACTAGTGCCAAATAGGCCTTTTTCCTCTGTGCACATAAAGTGATATTCAAAGGCCTAATAGAGCAATCCTGAGAAAGAGCTTAGGACATTAACGTTGAAGGGGACATATTGCATAAATTTTCCAAAAGCAATCCCAAAATTCTAAAAGCAAAGACATTAATTAGGGCATGACCTTTATTTCTGTCAGGAATCCTTCAAAGGTCTTGGACACGGAGACACTGATGTCATGTTTAGGACAGCACTCAGAGTCAAACGTATCCTTCCATAACTAGTAGGCATTGTGTTCTCTTAGAACTGACTTATTGACGTGACTGAATTTGTGGTGTCTGCCTGGTGATTGTGCACAGCACAGGAGAGGAGGGATCTGCTGTGAGTGGATATTCTGAACTAAGGACTAAGAGTTATTGGACAGCATTGGAAGAGAGGGAAGACACACAGTCTTTATGTTAGTTAGTGTTTATTTGCATGAGACTCTGAAATGCCAAACAACTTCTAAAACAAGGGAGGCCAATATTTTTTGTTTTAGGGACAATTCAGGAAAAAATAGAAATGTTGATAAGCTCTATTTATAAACTTCAAAATGGAAGCAGCCTTTTGAGTCTCAAGAAGGAGGAGGAGAATACAGAAGGGAGGGGTGCTTTTTAAGCTTAGATTCCCCACTTTATTTTTAAACTGTAAAAATTATTTATTTTTTTAGAGACAAAGTCTTGCTTTGTCACCCAGACTGGAGAACAGTCGTGTGATCATAGCTCACTGCAGCCTTGAACTGCTTGTCTCAAGGGATCCTCCTGCCTCTACCTCCTGGATAGCCTGGACTACAGACATGTGCCATCATGCCTGGCTAATTTTTCTTGTTTTTAGTAGAGACAGGATCTCACTGTGTTGCCCAGGCTGCTCTTGAACTCCTGGCCTCAGGCCATCCTTGGCCTCCCAAATTGCTAGGACTACAAGGATGGGCCACTATACTTGGCTCCTACTTTATTGACAAAAGAATGACAATGAGAAAATTAGCATGTTTTTTAAACAACTAAAACATTAATATCCAGGACATACTATAAAAGTAACAACATGGGAACAGTTTTCTAGTCTTCCATTGGTCATATTCCCGTAACAGTTGTATGTAAACAAGGTGCATTTACACATATTATTTTATTTTTAAAACAACCTCAGAATTTAGGGACTTTTATTGTGCTGAATTTACAATTGGGGAAATTGAGGATCAGAGAGCTAACGGGAGCTTCCCAGTAGCATACAACAGTTAAACCGTTGCTGGGGCTCTTTGTGTGTATTGGGGTCCATGCAATGGAGATGCAGATGTGACTGAGAGCAGGACTTTCCCCACGGGAACCTTCCTCCCAATGTGAGCCTCCTTCCCTTGTGGTATGATGGCTGTGATACAAACACATATGTATATATAAAGTGAGATGAGAACAAAATCCTGTTAGTGCAAGAAAGATGGAGGCACTAACAGCCTGAGGCAAATAGGGAAGGCTCTCAAAGGCACAAGAATTTCCCCGAGGGAGCAGTAGGAAGCTGCAATGCAAAGCAGAGGAACCAACATATGCAAAAGACATAGATAAATGAGAGAAGACTAGGTGCTCTAAGATGGAGGAGTTTTCCAGGGGGTGGGGAAGAGGTGTGAATACCAGCAGTTACCAACGGACGAATCTGGAGAGGTGGGTAGGGAATGGACAGTGGGGCGTCTTACATGCCATGTTCAAGTTTTGTGGTCCAATTCACTACAGCTTAGGGAGCAGAGAGAGAGATAAATGTAAACTTAATTCTTGGAGATGGTGCCTAAGTTTAGAATACAGGGACACTGACCAGTGGAACAGAACAGAGAACCCAGATATAAAACCATCCTCATATAGCCACCTAATCTTTGACAAAGCAGACAAAACCATACACTGGGGAAAAGAATCCTCATTCAATAAACGGTGCTGGGAAAACTGGATAGCCACATGTAGAAGACTGAAACAGGATCCACACCTTTCACCTCTCACAAAAATCAACTCATGCTGGGTAACAGACTTGAACGTTGGCGTGAAACTATTAGAATTCTGGAGGAAAACGTTGGAAATACTCTTCTAGACATTGGCCTAGGCAAAGAATTTATGAAGAAGACCCCAAAGGCAATCACAGCATCAACAAAAATAAATAAATGGGACCTGATCAAATTAAAAAGCTTCCGCATAGCTAAAGAAACTGTCACGAGAGCAAACAGACAACCTACAGAGTGGGAGAAAGTTTTCGCAAGCTACACATCCGATAAAGGGCTGATAACTCCAAAACCATACTGTTCATAGCACTTTACAAGTTACACATTTTTCTCATGATTCATAGCCTCGAGGTCTTTTAAGACCATCACTGGCAGTAGCAATGTACATTATAATGGCTTCTATTAAGGTAACAAAATCACAAGAGGATAATGAGGTATCTCTGAACATAAAATCCTCCTTCTATATTTATATCATAGTTGATATTCATTATGTAAGTAGTGCTAGTTGGGTTGTCAGGTAATTCTCTTTGTTACTTTTTCCAAAAGATTTTTGTCCTATGCTGTTTTAATACAAGATGGAGGAGGAAAGCGGTAACTCGTAGCACCCAAAAACAAAAGTGGCCAAAAAGTTCTTTTGGAACTCATACTTGAGGAGTTCCCAGCAAAAAAAATAAACACCTTTCATGGAACAGCCTGGAAAGAGGTCCTTCTACTGAGCTCTTTCTATCGAGGAGGGCTTTCTATCCTACCTGCCCCCCGAAAGTGATGACCATATCACTTTCTGCTGGTCTCCGGGTGTCGCTCAATTCCCTACTCTTTCTGCTTTGAGGCCAAAGGCTTGGACGCTTCTTCAAATATCAGAGCCAGAATGAGTAAAGTTTCAGTTACTGAGCCAAGATGCCCAAATATGTCCTCCCAGCTCCTACTGGGCTATACGCAGTGTGCCAGCAGGGGAGGGGGCAAAAAGGCCAAGGGGTGATGGCCAAAGGGTGATGGCCAAGGGGTGTAAATCCTCAGCTAGATGATGATGAAACATTGATGGTTGTGTCATGGTCTCCATTATGTATATCAGGGCTCTTTCACCTTTTATCCTCTTTCATAAATTTCCACAGATGGAAAAATCCACAGGCAATTATTTCTGACACTAAAATTTTGGAACATCTCTTCTATAGCACTTTGCTGTGTTCATCCCATCTTAATTAAACACATCCGTCCATTGTCTGCTAATGTCCATTTTGAAAGAGATGCTTGGGCTGTTGTTATGGTCTTCGTTGGTGATGGTGGTGGTGGTGGTGGTGGTGGTGGTGGGGTGTGTGTGTTGGGGATAGATCAGGGAGGGGAGATTATGAGGCGTGGAGCACAGGGTTAATGCCAGCCAGCAAAGAGAGGTTAACATTTGCAAATATAAAATGCCCTTCTAAATTTGCCTCCCTTTCTATTCTATAGAAAGAATAAAAATGGAAATATAGTATTTTCTCAGCCCCTAGGAAGAATATCTGTTCTTGCCCTGTACTCCCACCTCGTTTGTATTAATAGAAGATAGGAATGAAGAGGCACAAGCTGAGAACCTCCCACCCCAAGTCTTTGGAAAAGGAATACTACAGTTTGGGTCTGTACCGGCCCCCTCCTCCCTCCCTAGAGTCTCCCTATGCTCCGGCTGCCACCCTTCCTCCCCCTAGCATCTGAGCAGCTATGGGTGGCTCTTTTCCCAGGATGAGCTCCTTCTCCTTGACAGATCTGTGTAGAAGAAAATAACGGGCAGTGCTACTCAGTCTCAAGTTTCTCTGGTGCATTTGGTTTAGCCATGTAACTTCCTAACCTTCATGTGTCCATTTTATATATTTTCATTCTGGTTCCAAAATTATACCAAATTATTGTGTCTTCTACATTTTCCTTTATGCTGTTTCAGTCTAAAGATATTTCTTTGATTAGAGTATCTTAGCCTGAAAGCCTCTGATCTTCACTGAAGGAAATGAATACAAGGCTAACCATCTGTCAGCAAACTCTAGATTGCTGAATGTTTTAGTAATTGCCTTCAAACGTGGTAATGAGGTTGCAGGTTTGATGAAATGCTTATAAATGGTGGCTTTAGGGAAATCAAACTCTCTATTTTCAATATTGAATTCCAAATTACTATGTATTAACACATCTGTCTCCTGCCTTTTTTTATTTCAGTACCTACTAGAAATGAAGAGCTTAATCCTACCCCCAGAACACATCCTGAAGAGAGGAGACAGTGAAGCAATAGCATATGCCTTCTTTCATCTTGCACACTGGAAGAGGGTGGAAGGGGCTTTGAATCTTTTGCATTGCACATGGGAAGGCAGTAAGTAATTTTCTTTCTTTGAAACATTTTTTAAGAGCATGAAAAGGTGCTAACACTCTTTTTGCCCTGAGCGTTCATGATGAATAATGAAAATTTACATATATATAGCTCTTGTTTTCTGTGATGGCCCTGCACTAAGACATAAGACAGTTAATGACTTAGGTTCTCACATTTCCCCATTTCCTGGTGGGTATTGCTGTGCCATCTCCACAGCTCAGAAAGGCTAGTTTATGCAGCAGATGGGGTGAATCTGGACTGTTCTGGCAGAGGAGCACTCCACCACCCTGAAAACTCTCTTTGAGACTTGGACGACCCCTCCACATCATGGTAATCTTTGGCGTGGGGTTAGGCCTCGTGCTGGAATCTAATCACCACGTTTTTATGGACTTTATGGGAGGACTGGCTAAGAGCCACAGTTATTCTCCACTGGAGCTAAGTTAGCCACACACAAAGTCATGGCAGTTATGTTTCAAAATAAGAGCAGTGGCCATTGGACCCCAGTGTTTGGTAGGAGGTGTAGCATTTGTGTGTTAATGGATAAATGCCTCGTAGATAGATGGAGGGGTAAATATTAATAAATCTGAGTACATGCTCTCTCTAGATATTATCATTCTGTGTAAGGAGAAGAGGCTCTAATGATGAATGAGACATGTTCCCTGCCTTGGAGAAGCATGTCATCTAGCAGCATGTGGCTGCTGCCTAGTGATTTTTCAGAAGGGAGAGGTCATGGGGTGGAGGGGTCATGGGTACCTTATGAGTCAGATGAGAGCTGAACCAAGTCTCGAGGAACTAGGACAGTATCATAAGCAACGACACTGTGGGAAGCAATGGTAAGAGGTGGGGTTGTTTGGGGGGATGTAAATTAAGGAAAAAAAGCCCAAGACTACGAATTATTGGACAACATGTACATTGCCACTCTGCTAGCTTTAATTGAAGCAAAACAAGTACAACATGTAGCATGGGTTTTTTTCCCCCCTCTCATGAGGACACAAAATAATAAATATTAAGTTTTCTGATAATTTTTTTCCCAGTTCACCCCTACTCTGATCAGCCTCACAAACAAGTGTCTTCAATCCTTTCACTCTGTTTATCTTTGCTGCTTCCATTGTTCATTTTGTCTTCTGCTCCTCCCTTTTCCTGCCCTTTCCTAACCCAGCAGGAATCCAAATTGGTGCAGGACGGGAGGTGGAGGGAGCAAAGTGGGGTGGGGTGAAAATAAGCTGACAGAGATGGGGCTTAAAGTTGATTGAAAGGTTTCTGTTTAGTTTTGAAAATATTTCTTCAGAACATTAATAGTGGCTCTACTTACATAATTTGCTGTTTAGAACTGGAAGCATGTTGATCTGATTGATGCTGCCGCCCCTGCTCAGTCACTGTAATGACATACTCCTGGTGGCCGGCCAGGGCCAGGGAACCTGTAGCCTCAAGGCCACATGTGGCCCCCTCCAGATCCCCGAGTGCGGCCCCTCAACAGAATCCAAACTTGACAGAACAATTTGTTCTGTAAAACTTGGATTCAGTCAACAGGCCGCACTCAAGGATCTGGAAGGCCACACGTGGCCCCAAGGCCACAGGTTCCCCACCCCACTCTCGCCACTCTCCCCACTCGCTGTGTGTGGGCCTGTGCACAGTCCCCTCTCGC
This sequence comes from Lepilemur ruficaudatus, assembly GCA_963574885.1. Lineage (NCBI taxonomy): Eukaryota > Metazoa > Chordata > Mammalia > Primates > Lepilemuridae > Lepilemur > Lepilemur ruficaudatus. The sequence continues at coordinate 12,317 of CAUYRT010021891.1, forward strand.
TCGGGCTTACTGTAGCACGTAAGGTTTCTATCTGAAATGGACAAAAGAAAGTTTTGTTTAAGCATGAGAAAGAGGCAGAACAGCCCAGCAGGACTGAACATGAAAGGCCTCACCTAGTATTTGTTGTGGAGAAATTAAAGGGGCAAATTGGCTTACCAAATAAGAACGTATTTGTAAACTGGCATCTTGGAAATAATAATAGAAGAAGCTTATCAATTAGATCCAATTAATAAGAAAGTTACCAATCCTATGGGAAGGACCAAAAAAGGGGCAGGGCAAGGGCGATCAAGACATAGCGTTAGGAATGGCACCACCATAAAAAAATTAAAATCCTATGAGGAGCAACTGGAAATTCTGTTTGGAAATTAGTTATGCATGTAAGCAGATAACATTGGGGAGGTGCTCTGCTCAACTGGAAGATTAATGACATGAGAGAAATGTGAAGTGACATAGGGAGCTACAAAATCAAGCAGGGAAGCAGCATGAGGGAAGTTAATTTCCTCAAATTAGATCAGCAGAATGCTTTATTAGGATAGAAAGAGACGGCAGATTTTTAGACATAACACAGTATAGCAAGGCAACCAGGTACCTTTAGGAAAGGGAAATTCTACATTTGATCCTTACAGATAAATAGGAACCACTCTGGGGAAGTGTTTGTGAAAATCAGGTAATCGTGACCCCAGCCAAAATCAGTTACCTTGCCATTCCCTTTTCAAAAAGAGAGCCATGACATTCAGTTTTAGAAAAGAGAACTGCAAAAGTACTTACTAATGCTCGGGAAGGCCAAGAACCTTGAAAAATGTTTGCATAACTGGGTAATTTACAGAGGGTTTTCATTTACATCATTTCACTTACGCCTCCAGATAGTGTTCGGAGTTAGGCAGGACAGAGATGGCCATCTCAATTTTCCAAGAGAGGAAACAGATTCATTGAGATCAGTGACTTGTTGAAGGTCCTGCAGCCACTGTTGATAGAGACAGGATGTAAACCCAAGTTCACTTTTCCTTCACTGCACCGAATAGATTAAGGATATGAGGATCAGTCATCTCCAAAACATTTGCTTGGAAGCCCATGACTGAAATTTATATTGCTTCTTACAGGCTAGGGTATACTTACTACACCTGGTCTCTTCCTAGTGATTAGAAAGTTGATCATCCTATGTAAAATTATATTTTGTTGTTTAACATTGACTTAAACATTTTAAATATAGAATAAGACCAATTTTATAAAATAATACATACTTACAAAAAAAGGAAGGAGACTAGAAATAAATATAGTTTTAAGTATTACTACTAAGTTGTGGATTTTAAGTGATTCCTTTTTTTAACTCATATTTGTATTTTTCAAATTTTCTGCCACAAGCATATATATTTTCTAAAAGCATAAATATGTATGTGTGTGTATATATATATATACACATATGTATATATACATACATAGAGAAAAATAATCTTTCATTACAACTGCTTTTTCAAAACAAAGCTATCAATTTAGCAGAAAGAATTACCACTCCAACCCCAGACAATTGTATATACTTTTTTGATATCACTTCTAGATTTGTGTCCAGTCTAAGTTAAATTAAATGGAGTTTCAGAGCCCTAGATTTTAAATCAGAGAATTTGGATTAGAATTCTGACTCAGCTATTTATAGTAGCATTCACTTAACTTACCTAGTTTTGGGAAACTGTGAAGCACAGATGATAATGGAATGCCATACCCCGCCCACCCCAGGTGGGTGGCTTCAGGGCAGTTGCCACGGCTCCCCTCAGGTCAGCTGCCCTGCCTGGACTGCCTGTGCCGGAGCAGAGGAGGCTGCACTTCCCCCCACCTACCACTTGGTGGTGCCTCTTGACATCTCCAGCCTCATAGTTAAGGTTTTCTTTGAATCATTTTTTTCCTCATTCTGAAATTTAAGGCCATTCCCCAACTCCCTTCCAACTTCCCTTTTTCATTAGAAAGAGAATTCAGGGAGAAAGGTAACAGTGCCTAATTTCACCAGGTTCCATGTTAAAAATGATTATTAGTTAATTTATCTTTTGAAGATTAAAAAACATTCTTAGTTCTGTCGAAAGCATTGGTTGGGGATAAGAGTGGAGGTGTATTTTGTTTTGCTTTTAAATGAATTTATTATGTTGGCACTTAGTCATCTTTAATTAGTAGAATTAAGTGAGTTTTCTACCAATCAAGCTGAAAAAACTCCCATTTTTGATAAAACCCCAAAGTCCAGCTAATGCATGGAAGATTTTGTTTGGGTTTGAAACATATGGTGGCTTAAGAAAAAAACCCTGAATCCTCAACCACAAATACATCAGCATTTCAAAGGTTTCCAAAATGTTTGATTCATCACTGTCCCAGCCCCTGAAATTACACATTATGTTCCTCAGTGTCAAGACAATTAAGCAAGGGCAAAAGTTTTAATTTATAAGATTTTATAATATGTTTCTTACTTCATTACACCACCTTATCTGAATTATACTTATTTTAAACACTGTAGGCTCTGGTTATCTTCACACACATGCATACTGCAAGTATGAGTGGAATATAAAAAACATATAGGAATAAAGGCTCTCATTTGAACTGGGTCTTATTCATAATGGTATTGCACCTTATGGGGCCCTATTTTAAATGGCACATCTTCAGTTTTTACCTGTGTTAAATACTGATGTGGCCTTATCTCCCACAGACCTTTATCTTTTCAAGGCTCTGTTTTGGCTTATTTATTTTACAAAGCAGGGTTGCCTGCGGATTGCAACTGTGAACTTTAATTTTCTAGTTCTATGTATCAGAAGACTAGTCTGCCATCGGGTGAATTACTTAGCCTTTCTTTGTTTCCATTTTTTTCTACTTGACCAAGTAAGACTCTTTCTTTTCTTTTTAGAGATTCCTCCCCCCCCCCCCGCCCGCCCAAAGAATCCACTAAATAATGTATAAGATTTGAAGGTGGTGTTTTTTAGGGGGACTAAGGCAGAGTACTTCCTTTGAGAGGGGAAAATGGCCCATTGTTGAAGCATAGGATGAGATTATGATTCTAATTTATTCTCTTTGAACCTAATGGCAAATGCTTCTCACTGTAAGATGTGGTTCTTAGGGCACTTCCTCTAACCAAACCTTTACTCCACAAGGCTGGCATCTTTTGGACTACTAAAGAGAAACCACCTTCCAGTAGGTCCAAGTCTTAATTTTATAATTTGGGAGAAAGCAACGATCAGCTAAACTCCCTGGTCAGAGCATCATAGCTAACTTAGCCAGTGCCCAAACATTCGACAATGCTTCCCCACCTAGTGGAGCCAGCTTGCTCCTTTCATTTATTCGGTCTTAATGACTGGCTCAAATTTGGATCCTCCTGCGTTTTTAATGGGGAAATTCTGTCTCTGCCTGATTGTGTGTTAATTCATCGATTAGTTTATTCAACAGACATTTATTGACTACCTCCTTTGTGCTAGGCTTTGTGTTGGGGATACCAAGATAAATAAGATTCCGAAGTGCTTTGAGAAAAATATTAATGTGTGTATATGTAGTGTATGTAAGCAACATATATAGTATGGCACAGATACATAGCAGCATCCATTCAAGCAATACTATCGTGCAAGTAGGAATGGAGTGTTTGAGTATTGAGAATCATTAACAAGTGAGTCTGCTGCAAAACCCCTGGAAATTCTCTTCAAAATTGGAATGGTATGTCATTTAATCCAACCAAGGGAAAGTGATTTTCCCAAGGCCACACAACTAGATAGTGAAAGAATGAGGATCACAACCCAGCCTTTTGACTTTTGGATTTTCTCTATTGCTGCACCCAAATACCTCACTAAAGACAAGTGGCCTTCGTGGCCTGTTACCTACACTGTAGTCAAAAGTGAGAACATAAAATTTGCAATTTGATGATAATTTTCTGTTCCATCATTTGCATTTCTAATTGTTAACAAGCAGCATTTTTACTTATAAGCTACAATATGACCTAATAGAGAAAGTAGGAACGTAGAGTTCCTACTTTTCTTTTCTGTCTTCATTGAGACACCTTCATTGAGCCAGGCACGGTGTGCAGACATCTTGACCTCTGCTTTCGCACGTAGTCCCTTTACCAGCCTTGTGAGGTCTGTGGTATTCTCATTTTACAGACAAAGAGACTGGGACACGGATTAATGACCCACCCAAAGTCATGTGCTTGTTAGCCTAGCCAGGTCCTTTTCATTCTTTAGCTACCACCTCTGCTGCTCCCTGGGTGGATACACACAGCACCACGGCTCTCTCCTGCGAGGCACTCATCACAGAGGGGATTTTACACTTAACTTTTATGATTATTGGATCATGTTTCTTGCACTTGGCAGTGAGCCCCACGAGTGCAGGACAGTGTGTGCCTGGCTCACCTTTGTATCCTTATTACGTAAGAGGGCATTCACATTTTGGTAAGTGATTGATTGTATGAGGTAGAGCTGGGATTCAAACTCAATTCTCTTTATCACAGATAATCTGTATAAAGTTCTCTGTGATACTCTTTGAAAAAGCATCATGGACAGATAAAATATCAAAAATTACCTTCCATCCCTGTCTCTGTGATGGCTAGGGTGAGAGGTCATGAACAGTCGCTGGGAGAATTAACTTGGTGGTGTAATCCATCCTTCTGTCCGTCCTTTGCTTCTGCTGAGTCTTTCACTGGTATGGGTGGAGGGCCATGGATGACTCATCACTGATAGGCTTGGGGCCTGGAAAGCATGTCTGCTCAGGGGTAGAAGAAGGAAGCAGTGTCATGCCTCAGACTGATTGTGGAGCCACGATGTGTTCATGAACTAGTTCCCAGTTTCATTGTGACCCTTCAACAAAGACACAACCAGAATCAATGTAGGGGAAGGCGTGGCACACAAAGGAAAAAGGCAGGGATGTCATTTGTGTATCTTGTGTTAACTCTGAATGGCCTAGCCGTTTTGTTTTGTTTTACCAAATACATATGCATTTTTAATTCCTCTGAAATGTGTTTTTTTCTTAGGCAAAGATTTTTAGGAGGTCTATAGTCATTCGTAATATAGGATCTGTTCAAATGACCTTTTACCATTCTTATTTGCACCGCCAAATCGGCAGATTCTTGATACTTGGACTTGTAAATTTTCTGGACATTTGGCTAAAGCCACGTGGCTCTCGTGGAGCAGTTGCATGTCTTAGCAGTGAAAGGGACCAGGAGGTGGGAGGTGAAGCTGGCAAGGCTTATGCAGTGGCTCGTCCCGGCTCTCTGCAGACCTCCCCTGCTTATCTCACACTTTGCTGGACCCTGCACAGCAGGGTGGGTAAAGGATAAAATTGCAAGCAGAAATTGTATTTGCTTTTGTTTAGTGAAGCCAAAAGTCTTAATATTATTTTATGAACTCAATGTAAATGACAACTGACATGAGAAAGAGAGATTTTAAGAGCAACATAAGCATCTTTACAATCATGGGTGGAGGGCAATCCAGGAAATGTGTATACACTCTTTTTTAAGTTACACATAATCAGTGTTTCCACCCTCAAAAAAAAAAAAAAAAAAAAAGACCAGAACCAATTAGAAGAAGAAAAATACTAACTTGACGCACAAAATTCTGTACTAATGCCAAATACTGGAGTAAAAAACATTTAGCATTTGACTGACAAAACCCCAACCAACCATTGGATTTCTATGGTTGAACACTCTCAAGATGTTGCACTCCTATATTTCATTTAAAAAATTGCTCCCTGAAGTGTAAAATGACTTTGATTTTGAATAAAATTTAGCATTCAAATTTATAGCAACTTTGAAAACTGAGCATTCATTTTTATCATATGAACCTGAACAGATTCTTAATTACAACAGTCTTTTGCACATGGAGAATCTGGATTTAAAAAAATAACTTCCCATGTAGGTTTTTCCACATTTTTCAGATGCTTTCGTAGCAGCCATCATTTATGGGAAATAGTATTAAAATCCTGCCATGTTGTAGTTTAAATTTAAATTCACTGCCTCCCAGAAGAGATTTTAGTGTATCCTATAAAGGCACTAAAAGGTTTGTTTTTGTTTTTGTGAAGGTTTTTTTGTTCTTTTGAAAGTCTAGTTCTAATGAGAGAGAGAGAGAAAGATGTTGGTTCCTTCCAGTGATCTTTGTGTGTTAACAACCTGTGCAAGGAACACCTCTCTTGCTTGTTGTAACGGGCAAAAGTCATCTTTGTTTGCATGAAAGAAAAGGTCTGATTGAATTAGGGTGAGCCTTTCATTTTAGGAAGAGTTAAAGTCTGGGGGTGTTTTTAATGTTTTAATCTCTGTTTAAGAGGTTTCTGTTACGAGAGGAAAATTGATAACATTTTTACTTCAGCACACTGCCAGCAAACTGGCTTTGCTCTAATCCCACATTTATAGTGATTTATATTCTCCGTGGCAATGTGCTGTAACCTCAGAGTGATACCACTGTGGTGTAGATGGACTGCATTCCAAATGCTGGGATCACATACATAATGTTTTTACTTTTAAATAATATTCAGACACCAGAATAAATACCATATGTGCACTGATGCTGGTTACAATGGAACCTTGTCATTTCTTGTGAGGGAGAACATTCTTTGTTTCTGATTCCTATTTGAAACAAGTATGCAAAAGATAAATACGTACATTGACAGCATTTTGAGAAGGCTTTGGTAATTACACAGCTGAGAACATAGCTACGATTCCTTAAGATGTAGCATTTAAAACTAAAAATATTGCTGTGTGTTGCCACCATTCCTCATTGACATACATGAACGCAAGGATTGTTATCGGACATTCCCAGTGTAGCTTTTATATTTTATATCTACAGTGTGTTGTAGTTAAAGGACATCTGTTGAAGAAAAATGACCTCCGTGCACACTGCTCATAGGAACAGTGAGACTAACATGCTGATGACATTGTACCAGGGAGAGTAACACATTCGATAATGGGAAAGGATGGATTGATTGGAAAGCCATAATTCAGTGTGCAGCCTAGTGTCATCTGATATCACAAAAGCAGAATTTAGGTGGCCTAATATCATCAAAATACAGATAATCAACCTCTCCAAATCCATTTTTCCCCACATGATATTGAAGATTTAAAAGTTTCATAAGGTTTAGAAATACCTCTTAAGTCATACATTTTTAGATTTTCATTTTTATCCATCTTGGTTGGAATTCTAATCCACTTAAATATATTTTTTATGTAGACATGGTAGAGTATCACTCATGTTTATACATCTGTAACAAGCTCCAACAAGTCAATCCATATTTATTTCTTGGGAAAGCATTTCAATCCAGGTTTGCCTTGTTACCATTGGTTTAGCTATGTTGAATTAGTGCCTATAACATTTTAATAATGTTTTGTAGATGAGGAAGCCCCAGACATTGGTATTGGTGGCTTCCCTACCCCTCTGCACCTCGATCCCCGCCCAGTTTTGTGAGGTTTGCCCAGAACATATAGTGTGAGATTAATGTGTGAGTAATGTATCACAGTTTATCTCTGGCATTTTATCTGGCACATGGCTTAGTTGGGTAAGTCTTGCCTCCTTTGGAGAGGTGTTCTCTGTTATAAAACTGCTCAAAACTCCCTTTTTGAAGTTGGGAAGTTATGAGACAAATATTGAACATATTGAACACATCTAACATACTGTCTCTCCTTTTCAGCTTTTCGGATGATCCCTTATCCCTTGGAAAAGGGGCACCTATTTTATCCTTACCCAATCTGTACAGAAACAGCAGACCGAGAGCTGCTTCCATGTAAGTCTCACCTTTCTTCAGCCAGTAAGGGCGGTGTGACGAAAGGTGGGGATGGGAAGAGATGGGAATGATCAATGTTTATACTGTTCCTGGTCTTTTATTACTTTTCTCCCAACCCTGTCCTTGTTTGATAGCACATGTATTAAAGTGAATTATGTGAGTGGGTTTGGCCTCCTGTTCCTCCAAGCCTCTCCAAATTCATCAGAGGGAAAGATGCCAAAGGACTGATGTTGAGATGAAGAAGCCTCATGCACTGATTGGCCTGGCTACAGAGACCCCTGGTTTAGGGCTGCCGTTGGCTGGGCCGGTCCATCGTGAGGGCTCAGCCTGGGCTCTCCAGCTGGTCAGCTGTGGGCTGCACAGACTGGAGCTTGAAGAGGAAGTGCTGACTTGAGAGGGAGCTGCAGATGAGTCAGGGATGGGAGGGCAGCACCAGGATGCTGGCACCACCGGCGGAGGTGGAGTCGTGGGGCAGGGCCCTGAGCTCTCTGCGGTGATGCAGTGCTTGGCCAGAGGGGTTTCCCATGAGCGTCTTGTGGCTCGCACTAGGGAGTTGGTGCAACATGTGCCGAGCACACGTGCAGCCTCAGCACTGTGTAAAAGCACACAAAGGAAAACCCTGCCCTCGAGTACCTTACAAGCTAGCAGGCTAATGGCCCATACCACATGTGGAAAGTATTATTTTGGTTTACTGTAATGTAACATTGTTTTGACAATTCAGGCTAAATAGTTATTATCAAATCATACAGTGTACAAGGATCATGTCCAGGCTCTTCATGTGGCCCTGACTTAGGACATATTTTTCTCCCTCAGATAATAAGCTCCAAATTTTGGCTATTGCTGTCCTTTCTCTCTACCCACCCCCCCCCCGCCCACTTTCTTTCACCAGGCCCCGTTATGTCAATATCTCATAGCTGTCACATATGTACATACTTTGCCCAGAGGAATGGTGTAACTTTGGAGCCCTGGTGCATAGTAAATTTTCAAATGCCAGCATTATTGAACCAGTCATAAATCGCCAACGTTGTGGGATCTGGGTGCAAAACTAAATTGCTGTCATCAGATTGGGGTAGCAGGAGGTACCTGACATGTTTCCTTGCCAGCCAGACCCAATGTGAGATTTGTTACTTAGGGAACTGGGAGATCTCAGTGATGTGTTCCTCACTGTCCAACTTTTATCGTAAAAAAGGGCCTGGTGCCCCACGCAACATTAGATTTGATTTCAGAAATCCCTCCTGCGGGCCCTTAGTTTGCCTTTTGACTCCTCCTTCAGGGAGATCCTTGTTAAAGTTTCAATTTTGTGGTAAGAAAGGCAGTTTTCTGAAAAGTACAATGTTTTTAAATGTTTTAATTATGTCCAATTAAGTTTCCATGGGGATAGTTTAGTTACTAGAACACGATTACAGTCCTTAAAAGAAACTTTATAGGGATAATCTTTATAAGCCTGAAATAGAAAATTATGGCTCACATTTATTTAATTGAATGCAGTGGTCCAAGTCTGATCTCCCTCCAAAGTCGTTGTTGGGTTGGGTGTTGAGGGTGAGGAGATGACGAGGGTAGGTTGTTTTAAATGCTACCCATATTTTGCACATTCAAAGTATAACCATGGACCCTGAGCGCAACACGGTTCCACCCTGTATTTGAATCCTAGCAGGCCGACTTACCTGGGTTCAGGTGGACTTGCTTGCATGTGCTTTGTCCCTCCCTGATCCTGCCTGCCCTCAGTTTCCAGCAGCGTGGATTGCTGTTTAGGGCTCTGAGTCACAAGAGCTGAATGGTAGAGGAAAGGCCTTCAGCTCTTGTATTTCCTGAGGAAAATGGCACGCTCGGATCCTTTGGTTAGAGTGGCGATATTGCTCACCTGCAATGTGGCAGCCTCTTAGGGCCCAGCAGTGGTTCTTTCTCCTCTGTGCAGGCCAGCCCTGCCTCCCCTGGCCGCACCCGTCAGCCCAGACAGTCACATAGGCAGCCGCAAAAAGAGCAGGAAGGAGGAGTCGATTCTCTTGGCCTTTGTACCACAGCTTTTTGGTTTTCCCCACACCCAGTATTTGAAGTGTTATAGTTATGAAAGGCACTCTAAAGAGCACCAGTTTTTTTTTTTTTTCAGTGATTGTTGGAAGTATATTTATCATCAAATGTCTCCTACAATTGCAGATAACCCCAGCCGCCTTGCCCTTCACCCCTTGCGAGTTAAATAGGCCAGCATGTGAGGTCCTCACGGAATGTCTCTGTCAGGGTGGTGCCCTCCACTGACAGGCTTAGAGTGTGCCAGGAAAAAATACAAGATAAGCTAATATCACCTCATTATAATGACTTAAAAAATACAGGAGGGTGAAAATGTAGACGGGATTTTTTTCTTTCCGTATACTTGATTTTGGGTTTTCCAGGTTTTGTACAATGAACATGTGCTTTATAATTTGAATCAAGTTTTGTTTTTCTATGTTTGCTTTTGAGAAATGAAAACTATACACTGGGCATAGATGGTGCTACTATCCCTGCCCGCTTGTGTGTGACTTCCCCAGATTAGCCCCATCCTGCCTCCAGCTAGAGTGCTAAAGGCTGGACCTGGACTTGAGCAGCCAAAGGCCAGGCCAGCTGTCGGCTATGGCGTGTCGAGTGCCCTACCTTTTTCATTTCCAACAGACTTCAGACTCTTTCCAAAGCTCTGAAGAATCAGTCCCATCATATATAAATTGCCTGCAAATGCATTTCACTCCAGCCCTGATATTTCCCGTTTGGTCTTCTTCGCAGCTTTCCATGAAGTCTCAGTTTACCCAAAGAAGGAGCTTCCCTTCTTTATTCTCTTCACTGCTGGACTGTGCTCCTTCACAGCCATGCTGGCGCTCCTCACACACCAGTTCCCGGAGCTCATGGGGGTCTTCGCAAAAGCTGTGAGTGTTTGCCCAGAGGGAGGCCTCAGGGAATGGGTAGGGACAGCGGGGGAAGTCACGTGAGAGAAAAAGGGGACTGTCACGCAGAAATGGATACGAGCTTGTAGAGATCTTTGCTCACTGTTTAATTTTCATTATCATTAGTGGAACCAGAAGGTTAAGGGTCCGATGAGAGAGTGTAGGTTTTCAATGCATGTCTTGCCTCATTTTACAAAACAGATTCTCAGCAGTCTCCAAAAACATGCATGAGTCCAAAAAGATGAAATAATTTAGGATATCCTAGAAAATAATGTATGGGAAATTATTCAGTTTTGCATAAACTGAATGACATTTTTTCTAATCTTTGGTTATGTAGGTCTTTCCTTCATGAAGGATAAGATTTAAGTTTTTAAAGATGATTTAAATATTTATTTTTAATGGCTACAAACCCTTGGCTTGTTTAGGGAATGAACCAAGAGGGTGTGAAAGGCTTGTAGTATTAAGAAGTAAACTGACCTGACATTTAGAAATACGGAAATCCATTAAGAATCTTTAAGGAGGTTGTGGAGAAGAGCTTTAATATAATAAGAAAAGGCACTTGCATTGGCAGCCAAGAACCATTGTTTGAAACTAACCATTTCAACCTGAGCATGCCATGAGGATAAGTTTACTGATTTTGCCACAGATGAGTTTCAAACAGAAGGAATAAGGAAAAGAGTATCAGTTGTTTCCCTGGAACTCCATCCAGATTTCAAGGAAGTGGAATTAGAAAGGATGATTTCTAACTTGGCTGGGTTGATTTAATCCCTTTCCAGATGATTGACATTTTCTGCTCGGCAGAGTTCAGGGACTGGAATTGCAAGAGTATTTTCATGCGTGTTGAAGATGAACTGGAAATCCCACCGGCATCTCAATCTCAACATTTCCCAAACTGAACTCATCACCCTTCTTCCCCCACCACCAAAACTGCTCCTCCTCCTGTATTCCTGACATCCACCAGTGGCCCTGCCATCTACCCTGTTACTCAAGCCAGAAACCCGGCAGCCCTCCCAAACTCTTCCCTCTCTCACTCTCGCATCCCGTCTGTCTCGGCCTTCACAGTCTGTTGGTTCTAACCTACTAAGCAACCAGGCGTTCAGTATGTGTGAGTCCCTCTTCTTTCCCTCCTCCTCTCCCCGCAGCATCTCTTAGTCTAGGTCCTTGTTCTTTCTTGCGTGGACTCTGCAGTAGTCTGACTGGTCTCCTTGCTTTGAGTCTGATCCTACACCAATCTTTCTTTCCAAATGGCACATCTGAGCATGACACTTCCCGTTTGAATTCTTCAGTGGTTTCCCACCCACTTCGGGACCCGGTCCCAGTGGTTAGCATGGCATCCAGTGTCCTTTATGGTCTGTCCCTTGCTTGCCTCTTCAGCCTCGTCTCTCCCGACTCTTGCACAGACCCTGCTCTTCAGCCAGAGTGACTCACAGAGGCACAGGCTCTCGTACACCTCGCTGCCTTTGCACGTGCTGTTCGCTCCGCGTGGAATGCCCTTCACCATCACCCCCGACTTGGCCACTCCACTAACACCTCTCCCTTCTTGTATACTCAGCTTTCTTTAAATGTCGCCTGGGCTGAGTTAGGTGTCTCTCCTCTATGATCCCACAGTATTCCATGAATACCTATATTATCACATTTATTGTACTGTATCATAATTGTTGAAAACTTGTCTGTCCCCGTTTAGAATGTGAGCTCCTTGAGAGCAGGACTGTGTCTTCCCCATCTCTGTATCCCCAAAGCTTTGCACAGTGCCTTGCACATGGTAGGTTTTCAATAAATGATTATTAAATAAATAAATGGTAGTGGTCTCTGCAGAAAGAATCAATGTAAAAATCAGATACAGCTTAGCATTTCTTCTCTTCTTTTATACTTAACAATCATAGCCTCTTAGAGTTGAAAGGGACCTTAAGCAAATTGCCTTTAACAGTGACCCTGAATGGAGACAGACTCATCTTGAATGCTTCTAGCATGGGAGCTTACCTGTTTAACGTCAAAGCCCATTTGATTATTGGATCACTCAGAACTCTTCCTGATACTACTAAAATCTGCATCCTTTTAATTTCCACTTATTATTCCTATTCTATGCTCTGAGAGTACACCAAACAGATCTTCCTCTTGCGAATTTTTAGGACAGCTCATTTATTCATGGCCACCTCTAACTGACTACCTTCTCTTTCCTCCAGGCACAATATCTTAAATTTCCTGAAGTCTTCTGTACATGACATGATTTCCAAACCTACTATCACCCAAGTTGCCACCATGGATGTTCCTTAGTTTATGGACCTGGACTATTCATTATTTTCTTCTACTCTCTAGCCAATCTCTGAGTAAAAGTAGTTGCCAAAACTGAGTAGACTAGAGTATAACTTGGTAAAATTTAAAATAAGGATATATTTATAACATTAGACAATTACTGTTCCCCTTTTGTTTCTCCCTTAAATATTTTTTAGAGCATATTGTAAAAGTATGTCATTGGTTCAGTCTTCATTAAACTTACTGATAGCACTTAGTGGGAGTTTAGGATCAGTACAGAGATTGTCAGCCTCCAGTATATGTTCACCTGTCCACACTACCGGAAGTTTGGAATCCTGAGTATTAACACCCAGGAATCTGTATCCTTAACAAAGACCCCAGCTGATTCTGATGGGGATCGAGGACCATATTTCCTTCCAAGGACACTGATCTCAAGAAAGCCGAACCTTTGAGAAGCCATTTGCAGCTGTGTGGTGCGCTGTCAGAGCTGTTCAGAGAACGCTTTCCTGTGCGTTGGAATCATCAAGGGAGCTTAAAAATTACTAATGCCTGACCCTTTCCCAGGGATGGTCTGGGGTCCGCATGGGCATCCAAGTTGTCAAACGCTCCCCTTGGTGACTCTGGTGTGCAGCCAGTGCTGAGAACCACTGTACTGAATGATAAGACTGATTGCCTGAGACTGCGTTGCCCGGCAAGGGTATTGGGAGGCTCAGGGGCCAGTAAGTAGAATGACTTTCTCTAGGAAAGGCTGTATGGCTGTCCCGTCCCTGCCCCAATACCATTCCGAGTATTGGAGAGGGATATTCACTATGGATGGTAGACAGGAGGCCACTCTTTTCATTTAATGTTTCCAAATGACTGAATAAAATATAAATTTGCCTTTAGGGTCCCCATATTTTATACTCTACCAAGGTGTGGTGGTTTGGTCAGCTACCCATAATTTTCAAATGTAGTTTAGATAAGTTTGCCTTGAAACTTCTGTGTGGAGAATGACATTCATCTTGCTCTTCATTAAGGGCTAGCAGTTTCCACAAGACTTCATGGGGAAGGAAGATGGATGGCCTGGACGAGACAAGCCCGTCTCTCCTCCCCACCCCCAGGGTCTTCTCCACATCTTCCCCTGGTCACCTCGTCAGCACCCCGAGGGTTATCTCGCAACTGCCCTAGAGGCTGCCTGCGGCCATTTGCAGCTTGTGAAAGTGGTTTTCTCAGCCCTCTCCTGAGATAATGTCCCTGGGATAATGACTTTTAGTAGATGCAGAGAGATTGCACTGTCACCCCCAGGCTTGGGAACTCTCCAGTGTGTTTACAGTAGATTCGCTGCCAGTAAGGAAGCCCAGGGGGAAGTGAGAACCACTGGCCCACAGTAAAAGGAGAGGCTTCCACTGGCTTTTCCCTTCTAATCTAATCTACCTCAGTGATTTAGGACTAACTCTTCCTAGAATGTTTGGTTACCAAGATAAGGTTGTGCATATAAATAAGTTATCATTGCAACCACTGCCCACAGAATGTGGGAAGGTCAGCATTCTGACCCTGGCTTTCAAGGGCCCTGTCTTTCCTCCTCTGGTCTCTCTCCTTCCCTGAGAGGAGCCCCTGACTCCTGACTCTCATCTTCGCTTATAGGCCCTGACCTCTTTGAAGTCTGATATTGATTACAGTGCAATGTCAATTGTCTGTTGCTGTAGGGCACCTGGAACCTATTCAGATAAGCAGAGGCGTTGAGGATGTTAGCGAAACATATTGGGAGCCGTGACCTGCTCCTAAGTGATGGGTTTCAGGAAAAGGAGGAGCAGGCAATTGAAGTGTCACTCTCTCTTTTTTTTATTAGTTCAGTTGCTTTTTCTCACCACAAGACAATGATTGAATCATGGGGCATTTTGGTTAAAAATTTGACCGTGAATCTCTGCCCTCTGGACAGAAGTTTTGGACATTGAGACAGATGGGCTGTTGCAGGGTTGCCTGGTGTTGCTCATTCAGACTGAACTGTTCAGGCAATAAATTTCCCCGTAAGATTGGAAGCAAAACCGCTGTTTCTCTTTTTGCGTGAATTGGATCTCTGACCAAAAAGTATTAACTAATTTTCAAAGATGTAAAGAAACACGACTGGGCGCCCCAAGCAAGGCATGCTCCTCCAGACCTTGTTATAATCCCTTCTGATGAAAGCTGCTGGCCTTTCTTTATCTGGTGACTAAGTGAAAGGGCTCAGCGGCCTCAGTGGCCTTAGATGCCTCGCTGCGCCATCTGCCTCTTGCTCGTGGGCATGGGATTGGGGAGGAGGAGGGGAGGCAGCTGAGGTGGAAGGTGTCTTAGCAATGAAGGGAGCACATCTCAGCTGGGGTTCTGCGAGAAAGAACCTTAGGCTCTCTCTCGGAAAAAGTGTAAGGGAGTCTTTCTCAGTTCTCCCACGGATGGAACATTCTAGATATGAGGGAGGGAAGTAAATCATTATATACACTGGAGGCATTGGAGCTTAATTCTATCATAGAACCTCACTGAGAAGGGCAAGTTAATCCAGGAAAGAAGGGACCGCTGTATCTCGCTGTGCAGTATGGCAAGAAAGGGCATCTATGGACATCAAAGGGGGTGAAGCTCTCCTCTGGGTTTTCAGAGGTCTCACTTTTGTGCTTTTTATCCAAGTCAGACAAACAAAAATGGCCTTTATTTTTAGCCAGCCTTGTAACATCATCTCCGTTCACTCTGCAACTAAAGTTGAGGCTGCCTGATGGCCTCACATTTTAGTGCATGGAATGGCCCAAAAGGTGACTTTGAGTGATGCCTTTCATTTAATCACACGGGTTCCTGCTAACATTCGGCAGTCCCCTCGCCACTCAATCCCAACTTCAGTCGTTACAAATCTGTTCTTGGCCGGGTCTTTAGGATGTGATAATTTTACCACGAATGTCACCTTACTTATCCAGCGCATGTGAGAACCTCTGGTTCATCCAGACCCTTGAGCACATAGCTCCTTTCCACAGAGCTGAGTATTGTAGCAGATGCTGTGGTCCATGGAGCCTTGGTGGTCTCTGATTACATATATGTATGTGTTTGTGTGTGTGTATATGTATACATGTATGATTGTATATATACATATATAATTATGTATATAAATTTAATTTTATAATGTTATCATGTTGGATTAATGCAATCAGTAGACTTGCTCCATATTATCCCCTCCTAACCAGGATTTTACAAATGCTTTCTGCGGCAGCTTGGGCAGTAATTACTCATTCCTGGGCCCAGTGTCTCCCATGGAGCCTTCCAGCTGCGCTCATGAGTGCAGCTCTAACTGCAAAGGGGAGGCTGTCCCTCCTGTAGGGTAAACATCCCAAGTAGTTCCGTGCATTCAATGAAGAATAATCTCAGAAGGTAACCGGAAACTGCTGTGTATCTAACACCCATGTGAGGAAAGAACCATCTCACCTTTGCTCCAGCACTCGTGTGGCTGCCTGTTTCTTAACTGCAAATCCAGCCTGGCACTCAAGGCCCCCTGGTACCCTCTAGCCACTTGGAACTCTCCCTCTAGCCATCCTAGCTAAGCTGAACTATGTACCGTCTTCTGGTGCCACCTGTTTGCTTTCTCATTTCTGTTCAGGCTGTTCGTTGAGCCTGGAGGGCCCACCCTACTCCTATTTCTTTTCTTGCCAACCTTACCCCACCTCTATCTTTAGATATTCCAACCATCCATCCATTTCACTTGCCTCATTTTAAAAAGTTTTCCCTGATCCTTTCAACAGAGTGGATTCTCTCCCTTTTCTCAACCCTCCTGGTGCTTGTGTGAGCCACATCCTGAGTGCTGTTGTGTCCCATCTGGTTATGACTTTGCTCTGTCCAGGTCTGAGTGGCTCCTTCCCCACTGAGCTTTGAGCTTATCTGCATATTTACTAGCACCCTCACTTCCCACTTCGATGGGAAAGTCTTGGTAGACAGTGCTGTGTGATGGGCAAGGGAATAGGACAAACAACTCCATAGTGTGAGAACCAGGGGTTGTACCCAAGAGAGATGATACCTTGGTTCTGAACAGAGACACAGGACAAGGAAATCATCCAAACACCCCTGTCTTCCCTGACTGGGTTAGGGCACCTCTTCTGCCAGATGCTGGATGGGTTGTGGAATGAAACTGATTCTTCCCAAGAACATAATCAGAATGGATTTGGGATTACGTTAAATGGATCTCAGGCAAAACACTGCTTTCTTAAAAGGTACAGCTAATGAGCATTGCTCTGTACGTGAAAAGCAGAAAGGAATTTAGCAACCAGATGAAAGGGTTCCCAAAGGCCCACTCAGAGAAGCCCCTCTGTAACAAGGACATGTCCCCAGGAATACCCAGTTTGCTGCCCTCGCCTAGGCTCTCAAGATGCACGCTGCTAAGCAGGTCGTTCAGAAATAAGCAGGGGCTACGCAGGTGTCTGGACAACAAAGGGATCACAAAGCAATTCACACACAATGAACATGACTTTTTAAAATTGCCTTTTCCATATAAAGTGAGTTCTACACCCAGCAAGATGGGCAGCTGGTGTAAATTATCACTATTTTTCAACTCTTCTGCCCACTTGCCCCCCGACCGTCATTCCTGTTTGATGACACTAGTCATCTGCACGGGCAGGCAGCATGGACCAAAGACTGGTAGGAAAGACCTCGGGACTGTGGGCCAGCTGTCAGGGCAGCAAGGGGCTGTCAGCAGACACTCGTGCCCCTTATCTGGAGCCAGGGGCTGGAATGCAGTTGGACCATCAGCTGATGTTTCCTGTAAACATAAAGATGAAATGGAAACCTGTTGAGACTTTCATAATGCAGACTTAGGATGCAAGCCTGGGTTAGAGAGTTTGTTTTATGGTCTTGAACACTCTCTCTGACTTCTGTTGTCTTTCTGGTTTCTTTACAGTTCCTCAGCACATTATTTGCCCCCTTAAACTTTGTCATGGAGAAAGTGGAGAGTGTCCTCCCATCCAGCCTGTGGCACCAGCTGACTCGGATCTGAGGGAAGCCCCATCCCCCACTCACCTCGCCCACCCGGCCGCCACCGTCTCCTCTGTGCCAACTCCTCGTGGACCGCAAGAAAGCATGACTTTGAAAAAGGGAAGCCATTCCGAGATTTTTAAAATGTTCATGGACTGTGTGTTCCATATTAAAAGCTGTTTTTGTTGTACAAAATTCATTGATGTTCAGTTCTATTTTATTTTGCCTTCAAAAAAGAAGAAAAAAATCAAAAATAAACTTTTGTGTATTGCAGCAATCAGTTGTGTCTTCTTGTCTTCCAACCCTGAAAGTACTGATGTCCCCAACAAATCTGTGGGTTTACATCGAATTTCACAGGGACCCAGGTCTGCCGAATGCCGCACCGTAGTTCTCTGTGCTGATGGATGCAGATCAGAGCAGGCCTTGGGGACCCCTTGTCGTTGGAGGCTTGGAAAATGGCATCTCTTTGGTTCAAAAGTACTATCATTTTCAGCCCCAAACTGAGTGTCCTTCTGTTCCAAATGCACACACACGAAAAAGCTTACAAAATGAGTGGCCAGAAGCATGAATGAAACAAAATGTATGTGCCATAGCAGGTCATTCCAGTTCAGAGACTTGACAACACTGTAGTTCCAGGAATCATTTTGTTTTTGCTGTTTGAAAACTTCCTGTGAGAAGAAAACTTCTGATGAGAAGCTACAGACCCAACAGTGTGTTGTAGAACCTGACCATTTTACCAACATCACCATTTTTTTTTTTTTTTTTTGAGACAGAGTCTTACTCTGTTGCCCGGGCTAGAGTGAACATCACCATTTTTTAAATGTTTTCTCATAAAGGAACTTTTTTTAAAAAATCATGTTTGCATTCCTGATGCTTCCACGTGAGCATTCTTTGAGTATTTTAGTGAAATGAACCGAAATGATCATTTGTCCTCCCTACCTTTAAAAGCCTTCCACATGATTCATACCTTGCTTAGCATCTGGCTTCACTTAAGCAAAAGAAGAAAAATAAATAAACTTGGATCCTCTATGTGAAATGTACCACTATCTAAAATCTCAATCCAGTGTTTAAAAAAAAAAGGACTGTCCTTAACATAGTTTGTTTTCCCTTTTATTTAGAATCTTAAATCTCTCCCCGCCAGTGTCAAAATAGGCAGTATTCAAGGAAAACACCAGGCCATATCTCCTTTCCAGTTGGACTTCCTGCTGGCTCCTGGTCTTCCTCCAAGAGCAAAGTCAGGTGGGCAGGTGACATTTAGGCACAAATGCCTAGAAACATTTTGCTTTTGGCAAACTTTTGTTTGGACCTACTTTGCACAAAGCCCTGCTGGGGATACGCAGCTGGTTTCTAAGGAAATTACCTAGGAAGAAGTTGAACTCCAGCTACACACCAGTGATGCTGCTCTTGGTGGCAGGGGCCACGTGTGCCTTGTTGACCTCTTTACCTCTTCCCCCAACATAACTGCTGATGTAGAATGGAGGCTCAAATTATTCCTTCAATGAATTGATGAAATGCACAATAGGTACAAATAGACTTTGATCCATGTTCAGAGGAGAGAGATTCGTTCTAGCTGAGAAGGACCAGGGAAGGCTTAGAATTGTAATTTTGAGTTGGAAGAAAAAGTTACTAACACGATTCTTTGATTTAATAGATGAGGAAACCAAAGTCCAAAGAGATTTTGACCTGCCCAAGGAGAGACCCCAGATTGTAATGAGCTGTGAATGAAAGGTTTAAGAGCCTGTAGGCAATGAAAAGTGGAAATGGCCTGAAGACATTGTTAGAAACCCCGAGTTGCAGAAAATACAGCAAAGAAATGGAAGATAAGGATTTAAAAGTATCTAGTGAATTTAATAATTAGGACTTTAGAGCGAGCAGTTTCATGGCGAGGTGAGGCAGAAGTTAGGCTCTGACAGGTAGGAGGAGTATGGGAGAGGTGACCGATGCAGACGTTGTGGGGGCAGTAGAGACTGCCGACGGAAATGAGTCCAAGGGCCAAGATGGGCTGATCAGGCAGGGAGGAGGGAGAAGACATCTCTGAACTTGAGGGACACAAATGATAAGAACATACTAGAACCCCAGTGCCCCCTTCTTTCTGCCCCTTCCTCAAGTACTCTGTTCAACTTGTGGGCACATCAAGGACTCACCATGCAGTTCGCACCTCCCCAGGCCTGGATGCCAGAGACTTTGCTGTCTTCCCAGCTCCTGCCTGCTTCACTGCCCCCAGGATAAGCATGAAGGCCCTTTTAGTTTCAAGAGTTTTATGCAAATCTGTGCAGAGGTAGAGCCAGAGCGACCCAAATAGCACAGCAGATATTTTTAAGATGATCATTTGTACACAGTTTTTACACTTTTTACCCAAGGTCCGCAGTTCCTGACTTCTTACTGAGATGGCAGTTGGAATCCAAGGTATATTCTGCCTTCTGCTTTTATTTTTGTGTGAGGCTGCATCAAAATCCATTCGGATGGACTTTCCTTTTTAAAAAGGCTCCTTCTCCAAGCTGGACAATAAGCATCCCTCAGTCTCAATTTATATGTGTGTGTCAGAATACAAATGCAAACATCTGAAATTAAATGTCAGCAAATTGAATCTAGCAATGGATACAGGAAATAATGCAATATGACCAAATGGAACGATTGTAGGTTTATGTGGTTTTCTTTAACTTCCTTTATCTGTACTTATCAGTATAAAAGTCGTTCTTGCTTTATAAAAGATTGGGAAGCTTTCCATGTATTTAATATGGCCTAGAATAATTAAACAGTGAATTATCTGCTCTTACAGTATTAAACTCAGACATGAAACATCTGATTTTAGGGCTTTGTTAATGGTAAATTTTTGAGCACCTTTTTACTATCTGCTATGTGATCAGTCTATGCAAATTTTCTACTTCTTGTTATCTTCAATTGATTGCATATTTTTCTAGGAAATTACTGTTTTCTCTAGGCATTGAAATGTGTTACCATAGAGTTGACATGTGACATGGGTATTTAATTTATATATTTAATCACATCTGTATTTGTGGTTATTTCTCTTTTCTCATTCTGAATTTTATTTTTGCTGTCTTTCCTTCCTCCCCTTAATCAGCCTCACAAACTTATCTATTTTATTGTCAAAAAACCAAGTTTTTGATTTACTAATGCATCTAACTATTCTTTTTGCTATATACTTTATTATTTTCAGCTTTTATCTATTAGCTCTTCCTGGTTTATCTTTTTTATAAGAATCATAATTTTTCTAATTCCCTTAAATGAGTATCTGGTTCATTTTTATTTTAATTTTCAAAGGAGGGTACTGAAACTTGTACATTTTTCTCTGAGTGTGGCCTTCTTGTCCTCTACATTTTCCTATAAAGGTTTCTCCTTTTCATTCTTTTCTAGAAATTTAGAAATTTCTGCTTTGGTTTCTTTTATTTACGAGTTTACCAGTAAGTAATGTGCAGGTGTGGGGGACTAGGGTTTACAGTGCTTGGGGCAGGCAGTTGAGCATCTTTGATAGGGGAGGTCTAGACAGGTGCTGGAAGGAACTAGTCTTGCACTTCTGGCTTTTGAGGATCAAGAATGGCTAAGACGGAGCAGCCAGGAACTGGCTGAAATGGAATCATCCAAGCAGGGGAAGATTGGCCCTCCATCAGGAATGCTTTCAAGAGCCATAGAGGATAGGAGGACATATGACCTTCAGGTAATCTCTATATCCCTTCAGAGTAGTATCTACAGTTGTCTAGCAGGTGCAAAGAGGACAGAAAGGACGCCAGTTGTCTTCCCCCCTTTCTCCAGCTTGTCTCAGGTTATGTCTGGCTCAAGTCCATTGCAGAGTCCCTTGGGTTCTTGGCCTTGAGGCTTGTGTGTGACCAACTTTAGGAAGAACACCTTTAGAGTTGAAAACCTCAACTAACCATCATAGAATGGCAAGCAAGCCTCAAAATGGTGTGTGTTTGTCCAGGGAAGGGGCGTAAGTTACAATTTTAGAGAATGTGCAAGGAATATAATTTTTTAAATGTTCTTTAAAACCGCCTCCTTCCTGCTCTGAGCCCCATCCTACCAAGCCAACAGGGAACATCCTCTGAGTCCCGAGTGGGATGCTGTCCACCTCCAGAGTGTGTCTGCCTGCAGGAGGCCCATGTCCGGCTGCCTCTGAGAGCATCGCGTCGTCCAGGCCTGCGGTGTTCCTCAAGTCCTTGGCTCTCTGCCTCTGTGGCATGCACAGGCCACAAGCCCTCAGGGCCCCCCATGCCAGGCTCCTACATGGGAGCCATGGCACCCCCTTGAGGTCCAGCTGCTGCTCACAGGACCACAGACCACCCCTCAGCCTCTCCAGCCTTCCTCCTGGGCACCTGGGGGCATCCTGCAGGGGGGACGCCCCACTGACCACAGGCTCTTCCAGGCCGCTCTGCTCTTCTCCTCGTCAGCTTTCCAGGACAAAGAACAACAAACTCTTGACTCCTGCTTAAGATGGCAAAAAGGAGGATGGGGGAGAAAACAGGAATTAACATCTCAAAAATATTTTGCCCCAGCAATCAGACAACCTCCTTTGCATCCAGTGCAAATTAGGGAGGTATTGTTTCTTCTTATTCCACATTCCCCAGAAGATCATTGTTAATGTTTATTGTGTTCCATATACTATGCAAG
The DNA here is from genome assembly GCA_963574885.1 of Lepilemur ruficaudatus. Taxonomy (NCBI): domain Eukaryota; kingdom Metazoa; phylum Chordata; class Mammalia; order Primates; family Lepilemuridae; genus Lepilemur; species Lepilemur ruficaudatus. Next base: position 34,777 of record CAUYRT010021891.1, read on the forward strand.
ATATTTGAGGTGCTGCATCAGAGTTCTAGAGAAACAGAACCAATAGGAGCTATATCTAGATGACGGATGGACAGACAGGTGACAGATAGATACACACACACCCTATTGGTCTGCAAGCTGGAGGCCCAGGACAGCGGGTGGTATAATGCCATCTGAGTCTGAGGGCCTTGAGAAGCAGGGGAGGCAATGATGGCAATCCCAGTTCAAAGGCAGGAGAAGATGAGATGTGGTGTCTGACCTTGAGTAGGCAGGCAGGAAAAAAGGACAAATTCCTCTTGCTCTGCCTTTTGCTCCATTCAGGCCCTCAGTGATTAGATGATTTAAGCATAAAAGGCTGTCCACTGCCAGAAGGGAGGGCCACCTACTGAGTCCACCAATCCAAAAGCCAATCTCTGGACACCCTCGAAGACATACTCAGAAACACTGTTTAATCTGGGCACCCAGTGGCCCACTCAAATGACACATAAAATTAATCATCATGTGTGGGTAACTCTTAATCCTCCAAACACGCCAAAGCAGGCATGAATCTCATCATCCCTACCGAGCAGCTAGTGAGTTGAGGAGCTGGGTTTGACCCTGAGCACCTGGCACCGGCCACTGCACAGTGTGGCCACAGGATGCTTCTCGTCCGTGTCCAGCTCCTGCCTACCTGGTCTCTCCCTCCGGAAGCGCACCACTCCTCTGCTGACCTACGGCCCTGTGCAAAAGTGCACCAGGGGATGCTGCCCCTCAAACACCACAGAACAGTGCAGAGCTCAGCAGATCTCAAAAGACAAGGTGGACGTCACATTTTTCTTCCATTCCAGCCATATGTGTTATGATGGGAGAGCAGAAACTACTGTTCCTAGATTAGATGATTTAAGCATAAGAACAAGTTTAATGCTGTGGACTTGAAACAGGAAGAGGATCCTCTGATGAATACAGGCCAGTGTTTTCTACAATGAGTTCTGAGGCACAATAGTCCAGGGAAATGCTTATTGGGGGGATACATTGTGACACCATTTTCTTGGAAATTTCCAAGTCAAAAGCACTGACAAGTCCCATAATAAAGACACCTGTTTAACCCAGCACTTCTCCTGATTAGACTGTAGGACACTGTCCCCTTTTATAAAGAATACTTACTGATATCTCTCAATATTCATTTTGGGAAATATTGGACTAGACCAACACCAAATCAAAAGGAGTGTCTCACAAACAAGCTGTGCTGTCATTCTGGCATCTCATGCATCCTGACTGGGGCGGGGCTGCCAGACAGTGTTTGCTAGGGACCCCCAGGCTGCATCCAGCAGCGACACGCGGCTGTGTTTCCTAACTGGACAGCACGTGCTCTGTGCCCACTCCCTGCCTGCCTGGGGGCCCCGTTGGTGCTGGCCATGAATGTTGGCCACGGACCCCCAGGAGGGTCTTGGGGCCTTTTAGCTGCCCGTGGACACCAACACAGCAAAGTGGAGAAAGTAAGAATTGAGAACATAATTCACATGTTCTCTTCTCTCTCCAGTCATCTAAGAAATAGCAAGTGATGGCTGGGCGCGGTGGCTCACGCCTGTAATCCTGAGAAGCCGAGGCAGGCGGCTCACTCAAGGTCAGGAGTTCGAAGCCAGCCTGAGCAAGAGTGAGACCCCCATCTCTACTAAAAATAGAAAGAAATTAATTGGCCAACTAAAAATATACAGAAAAAATTAGCCGGGCATGGTGGTGCATGCCTGTAGTCCCAGCTACTCGGGAGGCTGAGGCAGGAAGATTGCTTGAGCCCAGGAGTTTGAGGTCGCTGTGAGCTAGGCTGACGCCACAGCACTCTAGCCTGGGCAACAGACTGAG
>CAUYRT010021892.1:0-15558 GCA_963574885.1 Lepilemur ruficaudatus
TTGGGTTGTCCTGTTACATGTCTGTCTTTGCCTGGAAGAACCTGTCTTGTGCTACCCACTGGCCTGACATGAATAAGAAAGGGGGGTAGACACGAAACCAATCAGATCAAACCGAATCAAGCCTGGCCTAGAATTATCAGACTCCCAAACAATTTGCAGACACGTGAGTGAGCAGTGAGTGCATATTGTTGAATGTCATTGATGTTTTGTTTGGTATCCAGCATTGTTTCGGCAATAGTTCTCACATACGATGTAGTTTCTGTTGCAGCGTGACATAGAGTTACCCTAATTCTTACTCAGTGTTATGCCTTTTAGATGTCAGCTAGTAATATTTTATCAACTAGTTAGAAACCCGCAAAAGAGAAAGGACTAGTTTTCAAAATATATTAGTAATGTCTTCCAGTGTTTAACAAATAGTAAAATAACGTCATTCATGGGCTCTTTATTCTGTAGTTCAGTAGTGCATGAGTTTTACTTAACATTTACAATCTGAAAGAAACTGGCTGTTTTTCCTCACCATATCCCGATCCCAGTCCTCCATTTGTAAGCAAAAAGTATTATTATTTTTTTTTTGCCCTCACTTTCTCTTTTATGCCCTGAAAATAGAAGAAAAAGAAAAAAGTTATTGGCTTCAAATCACATACTACTTGCTGCACCTACTAATTTACAGAATGGTTGAGTTTTGGGCTAAATACCTATATTTTAGAGCCAAAATAAAATCCATCATTTGGCATCAAACTAATGCCTGACTGATATTCTACCAAAACTTTGGGTTCTATTGCTGCACAAACTTAGGTTAGCATTCCACAACTGTCGTTAGTGGTGGGAATGGTATTCTACAATGGGCCATCACTTCTTTCACTTTTGATATATTCAGCCCTTTTACTTTATGATTTATTGCCTCATAAATTTAATGGAGACTGATTTGGAACTGCACAAGTGTGAGGGAGGGAGAGGGAACATTTTAGCAGAAGGCATTATGGAAACGAGACATGGCAAAGCAAATGCACAGAACATCAAGTGAATTTTTCATCCTAATCTTCATTCTGTCCTCAGTACTAGCAAATGACTGCACGAGATTGTGTCAAGCTTACAGATTTCAATCTCAAATGTTCTATATCCTCTTCCTATGCTTGCTAAATAAAATCTTCCGGAGGTTGTTCAGTATTCAAAATTTGTAGATAGTTAAAGCTGATCATAAAATTTGAAAATACTACCTATTGAAAACACTGGCTATGAAAAAACAACAACTGGGTAAATCCATTTTAGACTCAAACTAAGGATTACTTGGCAGAGATTTAGCAAACAGTGGAAACAAATTTCAGTATAAAAGACATGGGGAAAAGTAACACCTGACAATTTTAGGATATTTGTTTTTTTCCTATGACCGCCTGTACTTTGAGGACCGGGGATAAAAATCCTTCATGTTGTTCTGTACGAATGCTGGCTTACTGTGATCTAATTGGCTAAATAACACCAGGAGCTATTGTGTCTATGTTCCAAATAGGCTTTTCCCAGAAAATAGTCTAGAAGATTTCCAGAAGGCCTTTGGAAAAGGCAAGAATCTGTTTAAGAAGCTCCAGTCTTGGTCACATTTCTATTTCTCTTTATGTAACTTCAAATATCGGAATCATTACCAACTACTCCACACTGACCATCCTTCGCGAATGGGGCATAAATGGGACCATTTTCATGTTGAAATATCCCACAAATGTTTATGGAGCACCTGCTAAGTCCAGGTTCTGCACCAGCCTCTGGGCACAGAGCAAATGAGCAGGGCCTTTGCTCTTGTGAGAGCTCACAGTCCAGCGGGGAAATATTGAATTAGGAAGTTAGGAGATATCACAGAGGTTGTTATAAAGAGTGAGAAGATCCCAGAAAGAAACAGAGTGAAGGAAATATTAGGGATGGGGGATCACTGTCCTCAAGCCCTAAATTGCCAGATTGAATTGGGGTGATTTTCTTAACTGTTGGTAGATAGTGAGATTCTTTTATATATATGTGAAATAAGTATTATGATATGTTTTATCTTCTCTTTTATATCTTTTATTAATTTAGCTATGTAAAGTTAAAGGTGGTATCACTAGACTTTGTGCTTTGGGGTAACTAGTCTGGGTTACCACTTACATCTTTTTCAAAATTCTTGATGTTTATATCTTTTGAAACCTACAAATGTTGCCCAGACTGAAATTGGGTTTCAATCTCTTTGAAAACAGAATATTCACGTTTTCGATTAATGGCCAAAAGTATGTTATTTATTTGAAATAGTATGTGTATAAAAATATGCTAACTTAAATCCCAGGACACTAGTAACTTAAGCACCAACTTATAAAAAACGTAGTCAGTTGTTTTTAAAACAACCGAATTATTTTGCCTAGTCATAGTGTTGGTGAGGATTGACTTTATTTTCTCGTGTCTTTTGAAGCTCTCATGAGGGCGGACAATGAAATGGCGCCTGGTGATTGTGTTTTCCTGCTGTCCCTGCCATCCTGAAGTCCCCAGTCCTGATCCCACTGCGGATGTGTCATTGGCTTCAGAGGAGGGCAAAGCCCAACCAACGGGGAAGGTGAGAAAGTCCAGCTTTTGCTTTCAAAAGCTAACACTTAATACTCTCTTCAGAGATGACAATTGTTAGAGTCTGGTCTTTTTAGAAAAGGAACACACTCTTCTAAATAAAAGAAAATAATAATAAAGTTCTTTTAAATAGCAAAAAACAGGAATTGCCAACCAAGGAAGACAGGGTTTTTTACCCTAAGTCACAGAGTAGGAAAGATGCAACATACGACCCAGGGACAGTTTCTGCTCAACAGAAAGGAGAATGCCCTCTAAGCTGGACAGAAGATCCCTCATGGAGGTGACAAGAATGCATAGCCTGCTCCCTGTTACACACATGCACATGTGTGTACACACACTCCCAGACACACATAGCCCACTGCACTCAGGGCCTGGAAGCCTAAGATAAAAAGAAACCCCTTCTCAGAAGCCACGGGGTTGGCAGCAGAGAGCAAGGTCAGGTGGAAGGTCAGGCAGTATCCGCAGTGGTCCGGGGGTTCACCCGAAGTGGGCTGACATGGTTGAGCTTCCCCAGGGCAGTCGCTGTGAACTATATTAACCCAGGGGAAAGAGCGTGAGTGACACCACACATGGACTCTTCAGTGGTGTACTCCATGAAAATAGGCTGATGGCCCAAGAGCAGATTGCACTAGACCCTTGGGGGACAGTATGTAATAAATATCCCTTCCCAGCCGGAAAATTATGCCAGCCCAGCCCACACTGAGATCAGGGCTTAGGAGTTGTAGTGGATACATTTAAACCTACCACACTGAAGGCAGTTGTTGCATCTTGCTGTACCTTAGTTCGAGCGTGAACATTATTGTAAGGTAGAATGGAAAGGTCTACTTCTAAGGTATATTCATTCACTTAGAATATTCTCAAAAATACAATGTCCCACCAAGAGAGGAGTTTCAGTCTAGACTGTTCATGGATACAGTCCTATCATCTAGAGCATTGCCCCATGTAGAATGGATGCTCAATACCATCTAACAAATAAATAAAATATGAAATTGATTGTTCATTAGTTATCTCACAAAAAGTCCTTGAGAAATTTAAAGAGCTCTAATTTTCAAGCTTCTTATGTCAGTACTCCTGCCTTATTCCTGAATTTAATATGAATAACCAGTTGGATCAAAAACACTAAATTAGAAAGTGGTTATTCTTCATTACTAAAATCCACTGTGGAGACTTATTCAAAATGAAATGTTAAAGAGAAAATTTTCTTGGCCCATTTAAAATATGATCACTTTTCGTGCAAATCTCCAAGATCGTGCTCAGGGCACTGCACCGAGAGAAGCTCACCTGAAGCTCTACTTATATTCAGCTCCTGAACTAAAAATTTAAAAAGGCTTACCACAAAAACCTTGTGGCGTACATCCTTGAAATTAACATTTTGGAACTCAGATAGACATTTAATGGTCAAACACATGTAATACTATAAGTAAACAAGTCTAATTTTCAAAGGTATAAGATTTCTAATTTAGAAAGCCTTGACCTTGCTTCTTCTTTGCCTTATGATTATGTAAAAGTTTCATTTTCATTATCAGGCCAATTTCCTACCTTTTCTTCCTATTCCCACTGAGATTTCCTTAAGTCTTTTCTTTTCATGTATTATGAATAAATTCAATGCAGTTGTCTGGGATTTATTCCAACTGAAGAACAATGAAACTTTAGCTTTTGATTTTTATATTCATAAGTTGTTTTTGGAAAGGGACCAGTTGAGAAACACTAGTAGTAATTGCCTGCTATGCAAGGCTGTGAAGGATCAGTACCCATAATCGCAATTCTCTTGAAAGCAAAGCTCCAGGAGCCCACAAAATGCTTTCAGTCTGGTGCCAAACCTGAAATTCATCCTCTGGAAAGAACTGTTCCTTCCACTGGAAAAGACAGATACCAAACTGAGCAGCCTTTTCTGTTTGTTTTGGGAATGGCTTAGTCATTGGGTCCTAAGTTAAATAATTCTTTTTTGGGGTGTAGGTGGGGGCGATGTTGTTATTAATTATACAACTGAAATGTTTTAAAATGCAAGTTATGGTGTAGTAACAAATGACCTCAAAATCTCAGTTGCTAGAAAAAGAGTTTATTTCTTGCTCACAGAACTTGTTACATAGATTGACTGCATTTTTTTTTCACTCCTTGCCTTCATTCCAACATCTAGGCTAATAAAGCAGCCCCTGTCTACATTTTTCTGATTATCGTGGCACAGGGAAAAGAAAAAACAGTGAAGCACACCTTGGCTCTTAAAAGTTTACACCCAAAAGTGACCAACGCTACTTCAGTCCATTTCCATTGGCCAAAGCAAGTCACACGGCCAAGTCTGTTGTCAGGGGTCAGGGAAATATAATCTAACCTTTGGGAGCATCAGCAAATATCAGGGAGCAATAATACAGTTTACCACAAAACTGCCCTACACAGTTGGGTTCTAAATTATGTTATGCTCAATAACAAACAAACATAACTATTCAATACTTCAATACTTAATAGTAATGATAATGTTTACTATCTATTGTGTATTTATTATCTGCTATGATGTTAGGCATTTTACATGTGTTATTTCATTTAAATTTAAACGTTGGTAGATAATTACGCCCATTTAAAAGATGAAGCTAGTGAGGCTTGATGAAGTTGTTTTGTGTTGCACAGATAAGCGACCAGTTAGCACTGACTCAAATCCTTTGTTAATTGGCACATTAGCAGTGACAATGTGTTGGCTTATAAATGTACTAGAACTTGAGCTCAAAACTTACTGGTTCAGTGACCTTCGGGAAGAAGAATAGGTACAAGAGAGAAGAGATGGCGTGTCCTGTCTTCCGAACGCACAGATCAACTTGATTTGGTCTATTAGCAGCCTATTGGCAACTGCTAAAACAACCACAACAATCTAAATTTTCTTTGTCAGTTTGAGGAGCCCCCAAGAAGTGTGGGACTGCTGGTGCCACCTGTGTCCTCAAAGTGATGGCAGCGGCAGCATCCTGTATACGACGTCCGGAAAGTATCCATCCACTGCTAATATAATGAGAACGGTTTGTGGGACACAGATGTAAACTGGCAGCCAAGGGGAGTGGACTGGAGTGCGCATGCGTGAACAATGACGCCGTCGCTGCGCGAGTCAGCGGGCGCAGACCACCTAGAGTGAGCATGCGTGGCCCTCGCGTTCAAAATGACCGAGCGAGTAGAGCAACGAATCTGCATCAAATTTGACATTAAGCTTGAACATTCCTCAGTAGAAATTATTTGGATCATTGAGCTGGCTTTTGGGGATGATGTAATCAGTGCAGCGCAAATGAAAGTGTGGCAACAAACACTTCGAATACAGTCGAGAATCTGTGGAAAGTGATCCGCATTTTGCCTGCAACAAGCCGAACACCTGAGAACGCTGAATGTGTGCAGGTTAAGAGACACGGAGAACTGTGTGAAGTCCCAAGGTGCCTACTTTGAAGGGGACTGAGGCGTCCTTGTCCTATGTACAGTGTTTCTTGTATCTTATATCTTCTTTAATAAGTGTCCCTATTTTTTATATTACATGGCTGGATACTTTCGGACAGACCTCATACACACGTGAAGCGAATACCGTGGATTAGTTCCTTGAGCCCATGACTCAAGCTGCAAACTGGATAACTGGTTCTGAAATGTTCCCGTCAATAAGTCCATAGGGCATTGCTCGGTTTTTATGTCTTGCTGAGTTTTGATTTCCTTGGAAGAGCATGAGGGGCCTTTGCTTTTTTCCCTATTTTTTCTGTAGGACTTGTCACGAATGTGGAAAACAAGTCCAGAAGACTCTCCCGCTGACTGTTACCTTTGCCCCTGGCCACCCCATACTTGTATGATTACATGTTATTACACAAAACAGGCATTCCCCGGCATCTCTGAGACCTCTGGGAGGCCTTTGAAGCAGAATATAAAGAGAATTCTCTCCTCCTGCCCACATCTTCCTGTCGTTGGAATGGTTCACTTGTTGCTAGAAACAACTGAACCAGAGAAGCTGAAACGGCCCGCAGCGGCCTCCGAAAGCAGAAGGCAGACTCGTGTGGACGGAGTGCACGCTCACAAATAGGGTGACGTTAGTAATCATGCATGGGACTTGATTCTCATCCCAACTTCCCCACCACACACACACACATGCACACACATTCACACCCTCACATCCTTGCACTTACACAACAGCTTTTCCAGACCCAGGATATCTTAGAGACCAAACCAGGTAACCGAGAGATTATCTGAACACAGCACAGCAACTGCTCTGTTTGCCTTCTCCCTGTGAGGTTAATGTTCCCCAGGTGTTCTGCTGGTATCTTAATGACAACTTTCCAATAAGCCACTAGTGAGAAAGAATCTGAAACAGACCCTTTCTATAGACTCATCATCCCTATTGTGGAAATACAGAAGAAACTAACTCATTTGTCAAAGAAAGATCACAAGTCACAAACTTCCAAAAATTGAATTAATGGTGCAAATAAACAAATTATCTAAATACCTGGAATTATTAAAATTGGATTCCAGAAACACCTACTGTCTAAGGTGATGTATTACAGAGGTTAAATAAATTATATGACTGGATAATACCTTGTTTTCTGGTGTTTTTAATTGTTAAAACCATTTCAATGAAGTGAATTGCATGTTTCCTATTCAAATCAAATTAAAATGCATTGCTTTTGAAGAAGTGAACAAAACAGAATCCAAGAGAACAAAGTGTCCTATTTCACTACAGGACGACATTAACTTGTGAGTCTGGCTCCCAGTTTTCACACTGAATTGGTTACAAATAATTTATATTCCTCTCCCTAAATGCTTTACTTTCCATTTTTTGTCTTACGGAATCTGTGTATATCCTGAAAAGAAGGTCTATGGGAATATTGACCTTACTAGAAGTTTCTTATATTTGTTGTATAGTTTTGTGATTGGGCACAAGTATACTCAGGAAAGCAACAGAGATATTGGTAACTGCAGGCTGACGTTGAGAGGCATATTGTCAGGCGGAGGCAGAATTACTGAGGATGTGTAAAATGGCACTTGACTAGAAGTCTACTTTTGAGTTTCAGCACAAAGAATTACTTCCTTGAATCATTCCAGATCCTTTGCTTTACTTAGCTGCTGTAAAAACACAATACAGAGAGAGGGAGTTAGTGAAGGGAGGGTTGTTTCCACATCATCAAAATCCTATATTATTTCTTAATATTCTCAATTTAATTTTAGTACATGACAACCAAATAACTACTTTGCACAATGAATGTTATTTGATATTGGGAGATTCAAATATAAACAAGCCAAAGAATGGGAAGGAAACATCCTACAGCACTTTACTACTTACAAAGCACAAAATTCAAATGTATTCTCTTATTTAAGACTCACGCCAACCTTATAAAATAACTCACGCACTATTCATCTTATTTTCTAGATGGTTCAAAGGGATTAAGTGAAAATCCCTGGGAGCAGGGTTGTTAAATTAAGAGAAGAATCATAACTAGTGTCCAGATTATCTAATAGTTTAAATCAAAATCCAAATTGATCATATGATGTTTTATATTTGCATTTAGATTATCAAATTGGACAATTATTAAAAGATTAGGGAAAGAGCTAAAGTTAGAATTAATATTTGACCATTGATTTTTTTTCAAAAACTGACATAGTTTGTGTGTGAGTCTGTGCGTGTGTATCCATGTGTGTGTTTGTGTGTGTGTGTGTGGTTAATAAAAAAATTTCCAGAGAGAGGAGCCAAGATGCCGAATGAGAAACCCGACCAGCCAGAGCATCTCTGCAAGAACAAATTTTAGATGAAAGAGAAAAAAAACAAACAGAGATCAGATGAGGGTCGAAAGGTAGGGTGCCTGAACCAACACGAGACTCCATGGGAAGAGGAGTCTTCCCAGGGAAAGAGAAAGGCATTGGTGGGGATTAAGCCATGAGAGGCTTGGAGACCAGGGAGAAGGGTGGTCGGAGTGGTTAAATTTCCCTAGCTTGCATCTCGGACTGCTGGTGGGCTCCCGAGCTGCTGGAGAGACCTGCTGACACCAGCCCAGAGACTGCCTCTGCCAGTGAGCAGAGAACTTGCAGCCAGGGCACCAGGCTCCCAGCTTTCCCAGGTTCCTTCCACCCCACAGACCCAAGCCAGATAGCAGGCGTTACATTGCTTCTCTACCCACCAGGCACCTTTGTCCTCCCTAGGTGACTTCAACTCCTCAGGATCTGTCTTGCTGATCCCCTCACAGACATTTCCCAACTCCAGCCCAGACTGCAGGAGTCACAGGGGTCCAGTGGGTCCCCAGCGATCTGCGTGACTCCACAGCCCAGTCATTCTGGGTGGACAGCCTCCTGGAGGGAGGGTCAGAGATGACCAGTGTGCAGACCTTTCTCTACCTAGTCCTTTATTCTCCCCTACACTTCCTCACCTGTGGCTGCCAAGAGAGACAATTTAGACACCACCTGGAGGAATCCACAGGGAACAGGGCTTGGACCTTTCCATTTGCAGCCCTGCAGTGGACTGAGGGGTGCTTGGACTGTGATCTCCCTAACCACGACCCCTTGCTGGTGCTGCTTCTCCAGTGACTCCAGCAGAGGGGCAAACCCCGAGGTGGAGGGACATTGAACAACTTGGGCATCGTATGGGTGACTAGGGACCAGCATTCTTGTCCCTGGCATAGTCAGGGATTGATCTCTGGGGCCCGGGGGACAGGCCTACAGGCCAGATCCCATACACCTAGGTCTTGCTCACATTGCCTGGGGGCACAGAGGGGATATTTGTGAATTAGTCTATTGAGGTGAGGGTGTCTGCAGGGGCAGATCAAGGGTCAGAGTGCAGAGTGAGTTCTAGCTGCAGCATGCTCATGGGGCACCCCTCCTCCCATGGGAGGGCCACACTCCCAGCTCAGGCCAGGATCCTAGGCAGGGAAAATCCTGGCCCACATCACAGTTGTTAGGGAGCTCAGCTGGCAGAGGTCCTGCCTGCTGGCAGAGGTCTTGCCTGCTGGCAGAGGCCCAGGAGAAACCAAGGAATGGGGAGGGTGGAAAGGAGTGAGGCTTTTTCCAGATGGCCAGATTGCAGGTCTCAGACAGCCCCATCTCCACAGGCATATTTTCTGGCTGGGTGGGGCCATTTCAGGCCCTCTCTGGCAGCTTTAGCCAGCAGTGGAGAACAGACCTTTGATTCATGCTAATGGCATCTGTGGAGCTTGAGGGCAGGCTCACCCTCAAGCTCACCCCAGCCCTGCCCAGCATCACTCCCCTACTTGCCCCTGCTGAGGTGGAGAATAAGGACACATCTAGAAGTCCCAGGGCTGCACCCACCACTGGAGGCACTAGAGTGCCTCTCCAGAGGAACAAGATCTGGTCACAGGACCCAAAAACAACATTGCAGCTTGCTTCTCCCAGCAAGCACCACCTACTGACAGAGAGGTCAATTTGCATACCCTTTTACTGCATTTACTGTCTCATCATACAGGATGTGGTTGATTCTCACTCAAAAGCACCACTCATTATCTCAGAGACTAAATTGGGCGTATATGTATCTAAACAAAAGAAAATCCAAAGGTAAGTAGCAACAGCTGCTCCAGATGAGAAGGAATCAGTGAAAGAATTCCAGAAGTATGAAGACTCAAACCACAAGAACACCCCCAAAAGGGAACACCATCTCTCTGGCAGTGGATAACAACCAAAGTCAGAACACTGAAATGACAGATGAAGAATTTTGAACATGGATTGTAAGAAAACTCAATTAAATGCAAGATAAAATGGATATCCAACACAAAGAAACCACAGAAAGAATGCAGGAAATGAATACAAAAATTCACTAAAGAAATTGAAATATTAAAGAAAAATCAAACAGAAGTTGTGGAAATTAAAAAATTATCCAAGGAATTACAAAGCACAGGGGAAATCCTCAAGAATAGGTAAGATCAAGCAGAAGAAAGAATCTCAGAGGTTGAAGACAACACCTTTCAATAAAACAAATCAGTTGCAGAGTTAAAGCACAGAAATACTGGAAAAGAGCAAACCCTACAAGAAATATGGGATTATATGAAAAGGCCTAACATAAGAATTGTAGACATCTCTGAGTGGTAGGAAGAAAATACACAGGGGTTGGGTAACCTATTGAGGGAATAATGGAGGAAATTTCTCATGACTTGCTAGAAATCTAGATATCCAGGTACAAAAAGCTGAAAGGACTCCTGGGGGATTCATTGCAAACAGGAAGAACACTATGATACATAGGCATCAGACCAGGCAAAATAAACATGAAAGAGGCCCTCCTATGATCTGTAAAATGAAAGAAGTAGGTAATGAATAGAGAAAAACCCACCAGACTAATTGCAGACTTCTCAAATGTGACCTTACAAACCAGAAGGGACTGAGGCCCCATTCTGTCTTCTCAAACAGAATAATGCCCAGCCTAGAATTCTGTATCCTGAAAAACTAAGCTTCTTATATGAAGGAGAAATTAAAACCTTGTCAGACAAGCAAACACTGAGGGAATTCATCAAGACAAGACCTGACCTACAGGAAGTACTCGAAACAACATTACACATGAATCAATATAATAGACACTTACCGGTGTAAAATCATAGAAAACCTAAAGGTCAAAGACCAAATATCACAATGGCTCAAGAGAGAAAACAGAGCAACAAGGTTCAGCTGAACAGGATGAACAGAAATCCGCTCCACTTATCAATTCTTTCAATAATGTGAATGGCTTGAAATGCCCACTAAAGAGACATAGGTTGGCAGAATGAATAAATATACACAAGCCAAATATCTGCTGTCTTCAGGAAACACATCTAACCCACAAGGATGCATTCAGACTCAAGGCGAAAGGATGGAAAAACAATATTCCATGCAAATGGAAACCAACAGAAAGCTGGCATAGCAGTTCTGATTTCAGATAACTTAGGTTTCAAACAAACAAAAGTAATGAAAGACAAAGATGGTCATTATATAATATTTAAGGGTACAATTCAACAAGAAGTCATAACAATTCTAAATATTTATGCACCTAACTCAGGTGCACCCAGATTCATAAGCCAAATCTTACTTGATCAAAGCCAAATGATAAACAGCAACACCATAATAGACTGGGTCTTCAACACTCCTCTGACAGAATAGGGCAGATCCTCCAAACAGAAAATAAACAAAGAAACAATGGACTTAAACAGAACTCTAGAACAAATGGGCCTAACAAACATTTACAAAACATTTTACCCAAAAACCACTGAATATACGTTTTTCTCATCAGCTCATGGGACATTTTCTAAGATTGACCATATCCTAAGCTGCAAAACTTGCCTCAACAAATTTTAAAAAATAGAAATTATACCATGAAACTTCTCAGATCACAGTGGAATAAAATAAGTAATCAACTGTGACAGAAACACTCATCTCTACACAAAGTCATGGAAAGTAAACAACCTTCTGCTGAATGATTATTGGGTCAAGGAGGAAATTAAGATGGATTACATGAATGGATTGATAAAATGTAGTACATGTATACCATGGAGTTCTACTCAGCCATAAAAAACAATGGTGAACTAGCACCTCTTGTATTATCTTGGATAGAGCTGGAGCCCATTCTACTAAGTGAAGTATCCCAAGAATGGAAAAAACAAGCACGACATGTATTCACCATCAAATTGGTACTAACCGATCAACACTTATGTGCACATATAGTAATAACATTCATCGGGTGTTGGGCTGTTAGGAGGGGGTGGAGGGGATGGGTATATTCACACCTAATGGGTGTGGTGAGCTCTGTCTAGGGAATGGGCATGCTTGGAGCTCTGACTTGGGTGGGGCAAAGGCAATATACATAACCTAAACATTTGTACCCCACAAATATTCTGAAAAAAAATTTAAAAAGAAAGAAATTACTTTGATTTGATCATTACACATTGTATAGAGGTATCAAAATATCATTTTTTAAGAAGAGACAGGGTCTCACTCTTGCTCAGGCTGGTTTCAAACTTCTGACCTTGAGCAATCCACCTGCTTCAGCCTCCCAGAGTGCTAGAGTGAGACTCTGTCTCAAAAAAAATTTTAAAAAAATCATATGTGCCCCCAAATTATGTACAACTATTATATATCAATAAAAACAAATAAATTAGCAAACAAAAAATTTTCCTTACCTTTTACAGAAACATTCCTGAAAACATAGAGGTGTGAGAATTTCCACCTGTAATAGAAACCAAGATTAATAATCTAATGTCTTTCATATTCCAAAAGGGATTTTAAGGGTGGGATGTTGAAACAGAAAGATCTTTCCACTCATTCCTCATTGAATCCCCTTAGCTAAGATACCCAGGAGCAGTACCTAGGAAGATATAAGGCAGGCACCATCACCACCCCTTTCCACATTCTGTGGGGATATGTGCTTTTTGATGTTGCCAACGCCATGTACCATCATTTCTAATATCTCCCATGAGTAAATTTTTTTCTACATCCACCCATTCTGCAACCAAAACTTTCTATGAAGTAACACAGCTAGGATAAAAGCAGACAGTATTGATGTTGCAGGGCTTCCTAGGACATTGAAATCACAATAGGAAGGGGTGGGACAAGAATAGTCAAGAGAACAGCATTTCTGGGGATTGTGGTTTTTTTCACTTTGCTTCTACAAGGGAAGGTCAATAAACTGCTGGACATGATTCCTGATGGGTGGATGCATGTGTTCCAGAGAACGTTTTGGCTCCTGGTTGAGAGTCTATAACCACGTCTCGTGTGACAGGAACTCAGCCTCTCTGGGTGTGGTCTTACAGCTCACAAAATCACTGATTCTCGTAAGGTCACATTCTTCTGGGTGATGTGGGACATCATGAGATCCATAAATCTTATGGGCTCGTTGTGTCACTTCTATTTCTGTGAAATAAGCTCCATCATCAGTAGCAATGATATGTAAAGTATTAAGAAGGAGAATAAGAACTCAGCAAATGCAAACAATTTGATGGTGGGAAAAGCAGAGTAAGAGGAAGTCCATATTCAAAAACAAGTGTGTATTGCAGTGAGGAATCTACTTTAGGTTTGCAACAGCATATCATACAGAATCTTCTGTAAATAGACTCTTCTTCCTCCCTTGGTTAATTGGCCATAAGGAACCCCCAGGGTCTCAGTCATGGGTTGAGGGAAAGGTGGCGATGCATCAGATGTAGGTGCCATGGAGGTCTGAGCTGCCCACATGTGCAATCTTTATGTCTAGAGCATCTGATTAAGCTTGATAGCCTATGTACCAGTGTTTTTGGATTATAGGCAGCACATATCACACTATTTCCCAGTAGAGACCTTCTATTACTACTGTAAGAGTCTCTTGTGTACCCAGAGTTGACGTAGAATCCGGTCATTGCTATTTGCCTAATTCTCACACATACTGAATTCACAGCTTCACCAGATCTCTTATGTGAGACCTGAGACACTGATTAGAAAAGAATGTGACTGTAAGAATGATATGGGGGCCACTGGTGGGTTTGAATGAGTCTGTGGTCTGTGAATCACCAAGTCCCAATGAGTGTCTTTGCCTCAACCCTTCCTCACAGATGAAGCTAGTGCTGTTTTACTTGAAGATCCTGCAAGGTCTTTCCCTGAGACAGTTACCTAGAAAAGGATGCTAATTCTTATGGTCACCCCTCATGGCCATCAAACCCATAGTAGAGTCAAATTCCAACATCTGAGAAGAACAATTACAGTAGAAGGTCTTAGGTCCTCACATCATACCATGAGATCAAAACTTAAATTCCAGAACATTTTATTCTCTTTCATTAAGCTCTTCATTATTTCCAGAAGTAGCCAAATGTCCCACAGCACAGGTGGGTATTCCCTCATCCCATCACAGCAAGTTGTGACAGCAGCTACATTACCTGCCTTACATAGCCTCTTCCTTCCAGGCCCCATCAGTTCAATGCAGCACTCCAGGACACCTTAGCACACAGCGTGGAAGCTGTGATCCTAAGTACTTCAATTAAAAGATAAGAATCTCTGGTTGGATTTTTAAAATCTTCATTTTAAAATGTTTTTATAGTATATTTGTATTTTCTAAAGTTTTTTTTATTATTTTACGTGAATACAAGAATTAAGAAACTTTTGAAAGTAAAAGGATAGAAAACATGCCACCCAAGTATTAACCAATACAATTCTCATGTTAATATATTATTATTACACAGATTAGACTTAAACCAAGAAGCATTACTAGAGCTAAAAAGCATTTCATGAAGTCCCTCCACTAAAAAAGTATGCCAATTTTTAATATGCATAAACATAATAATATACCTTCAAATTGTTTAGGACAGAAACTGATATAACTAAAAGAAGAAATTGATCCTCAAGCACAGATGAGGTCCCAACATACTTCTTAATAACTGATGGGACCAATAGCAAAAAGAATTCATAAAAGTAAAGAGAAAATTCTAACCACAATTAATAAACTTGACAAAAACTGGCATATATAGATGCCTGTGCTCAATAACTACAGAATATACATCCATTTCCAGTGCACATGTAATATTTACCAAAATAGATTATGTGTTGAAATTTAAAGCAATTCATCAAATATTAAAGAATTTAAATAAAAAAAGTATGTTCTGTTGTCCCGGAGGAATTAGGCAAAGAAATAACATAAAGGTGACTAGAACATTCCCAAATGTTCAAATATTAAGAAACTCACTTAAAAAGAAATGGGTCAAAGAAGAAATTACAGTGGATATTGGAAAATGTTTTTTTTTTTTCTTCTTTTTTATTGGGGGAAAACTACAAAGCATTTACAGTATAATGTTTACAGTCACAATTTATAGTGAGCTGATTTCCCAAAATATATTACCACTCAAGTTGACTTATCTTGTTACATTTAAAAATCTACTCTGTCAAAGTGTGATTAACTGTACACCTTGGTAAATTCACTGAAAATCATTTAATTATACACTTAAAATGGAGTGTTGGTTGTACGTAGATACAGTTGGAGCACTATGTATGTACTCTTAGAGAACTTTTTGACATAAAATTTTAACATCTAATAGTTGGTAAAGGCCAACCTATACA